>JAHREE010100268.1:0-26117 GCA_033628505.1 Tringa tobata | reverse complement strand
TGCAGAATAAAAAAGTCTTAAAAACTGTTGGCTTTACAAGCAGCCTTGTAAAGCAAGTGATTTTTTTATTTTACTTGTTCTCTTCCTTTCAGGTGGTACTGGTTTAAATATCCTGAACTATCTACTTGATCTCTTTGCTTCAAGACCTTCTGACTTCCCGTATCTTAATCCGAATGTACAGGATGTGGATGGAAATACAGTGATGCACGTTGTGTTTCAGAGAGGATTTTCAAAACAGGCTAAGAAAATAATGGAGTCATTGGCAAAATTTGATGTTAACTTTAATATAAAAAACAAACATGGGAGAGATGTGAGGCATAGAATTAAAAAAAATGACCCACTGCTACTTGCCTGGAATAATGCTGCACTGGAGAAAAAGAAGTATCGGCAGGATATAGCGGGGCAGTCAGTTAAAACATCTAAGCCCATTCCAGCCTCAGAGATTCCACAGCCAAAGAGCACAGGGCGTTCTGCATCTGCGTCCTCATTAAAGGCACCATCTGGCAACGCAGCACATGATGATTTAAAAACTTCATGTTCTGTAAAGACAAAAAAAGGTCAGTTGGCAAAGCAAGAAACAGAAAGCATAAATAGCCCATTAACGTTGCGAGAAAGTCTAGTGCAGGCAATCACAGCTTTAATTCAGCAATTGAAATTGGGTGATACTCTGAGAAAGGATCATCCTCTGGTACAAAAGCCATCTTCAGTCTGGACTAATTTGGAAGAGGGAAGAAGCGAGCCCTCACAACCTTGTGGAAGCATTTCTTACCCTGAAAGAAAAGGGGATGATGGGGAGAAAAAGAAGAGAGCAGCGGAATTTAGTATGAGCCTGCCTAATGGAGAGAAGGAAGAACCAGAGGAAGAGAAGGAGAAGATTCTGGATATTGAGGCATATGTGCAGGAGTTTGATAACATGACCTGGGAAATAGAGTGCACTCCTGAAATGCTGAAGACGTTGGGCAGCAAAGCTGTGCCTCATTACCTGAAAACTAAAACTATAAAGACAATTAAGCAGCTTGGCAATGGGGAGTGGACGAGGGGCCTTCAGAAACCACTGAAACACTTGAAAGCCAATATCCAGCTGTATGAAGCCAAGTTGGGCAAAGGAGCAAGAATGCTATGGGAGCTTGCGATTGACTTTTCTCCTCGTTGCAGTGAGAGTGCGGAAAAAATCATGGAGACCGAACAGGCAAAAAGTCTTCCAGAAAAATCGGGTCGAGTTTATACGGAAATAATCAGAATTTGGGCCATTGTTCTTGACCACTGCAAGCTGGACCGTGTCTTAGATAATATATGTATTTCCTACAATCGTGGTTTATCCTGCATCTTGAGGAAAAAGCTAAAGGGCATAAACCCCATAAAAGGGCGTCAGAACCACAGTGTGACAACACAGAAGCGCGTTCCACGTTGTTACGTTGAAGACCTAGAGGCAGAAAAATCAAAAGAACGTCCCATACCTGAGTATTTCCCTCTAGCCAGTGCAGCAGAATTAGAATACAATATAATGAAATTTCACAGCTTCAGTACTAACATGGCACTTAACATTATAAATGATGTACATTCTTCTGTTGAATACCCTTTCCGAGTTGGGGAGTTGGAGTATGCAGTAATTGACCTCAATCCAAAGCCCATGGAACCAATCATTTTAATTGGGCGAAGTGGGACGGGGAAGACAACTTGCTGCTTGTACAGGCTTTGGAAGAAATTCTATTCGTACTGGGAAAAATCCACCTTGGCAAATGGTCCTCTGCTGGAGAGGCAAACGTGGCAGCAAAGACAGTGCAGCAAGGTTGAAAAAGCGACGTTGGAGGAGGAGGAGAGTGAACCAAACCAGGACAGTGATGATTCGAGTGAGGAGCAGGTGAGCGATGATCAAGAGCAGGACAGCGAGGATGAAGAGGTTCCTGAGGGCACAGCCGGTGCAGAAGACAATTTATGTCATGACCACAAAGAAGACCAAACGCAGATTAGCTCAGAAGCATCAAACGGTCTGGAGCACCTGCACCAGATTTTCGTGACCAAAAATCCTGTCTTGTGCCAAGAAGTTCAGAAGAATTTCATTGAACTTAGCAAGTCTTCCAAGGTAACCAGTCACTTCAAGCCTCTGGAGCCAAATGTTCACAAGCTACAAGACATTAAAGATGAAAATTTTCCGCTGTTTGTCACCTCCAAGCAGTTGTTGCTGTTACTGGATGCATCCATGCCTGACCCCTTTTTTCTGAGAAATGAAGATGGAAGTCTTAAAAGAACCATTGTTGGTTGGAGTCCTCAGGAAGAGTTGGTTGTACCAAATTGGCAAGATGAGGATGAAGAAGGTAATGTTGAAGCAGAACATGGTGATGATGAAGGAGCTGCAGATGTATCTTCGAGGGAAAGTGATCCTCGGACTTTTGTGACTTACAATGTATTTGCAAATGAAATATGGCCAAAAATGATAAAAGGTAAAAGCATGTACAATCCAGCACTGGTTTGGAAAGAAATAAAATCATTTCTGAAAGGCTCTTTCGAGGCACTGAGTTCCTTTGGGGGTGAACTTACTGAGGAGCAGTACAAAAAGCTAGGCCGAAAGAGATCACCAAACTTCACAGAAGACAGGAGTGAAATCTATCACCTCTTTTGTCATTATCAGCAGATACGATCTCAGAGAGGTTACTTTGATGAAGAAGATTTGCTGTATAATTTATCTCAAAGACTCTCAAAGCTCGGGGTGCTGCCGTGGTCCATCCACGAGTTTTATGGTGATGAGATACAGGATTTCACCCAAGCCGAGCTAGCGCTGTTAATGAAATGCATCAACGACCCTAATGCCATGTTCCTAACTGGTGACACTGCCCAGAGCATAATGAAAGGAGTTGCTTTTCGGTTTAGTGATCTGAGGTCACTGTTTCATTACGCAAGCAAGAACTCCACGAACAAGAAGCAACGTGTTAGAAAACCAAAAAGGATCTATCAGCTCTACCAGAACTACAGGTCCCATTCAGGTAGAGTAACAAATTTATTTATGGTCTGAGCCTGCGCGCTTCATATGTCACTAATAGTTCCAGTTTTCTACTGGCCAATTCAAAAGCATCATTAAGAGGCCTGTTTGGTTTTTTTTAAGAGATCAGATGGTCAGCATTTTCCTGACGTGCAGATTTTGTATATTGACATCTCAACTGGAAAATCAAAAACGAACATTTTTAAAATTGTCAATTTTTGAACACTCACGCTTTACTGCATGTTTGGAATTTATTTTATTTGAAGGAAAACTTAATGAATAATCACACCTGTGACTGTTGCCTCATCCCCAGCTCGCTAGACTTTGCAGCGTGCTACTTCTGCTTTTCTTATTTGTTTCTCGTTTGTGACCTTGGTTTTGTGAGGGTGCTGCTGAGCCTTTTTTAGCACACTTTGTGATCTTTACAGGCCCAAGAATGAGATCCACTCAAAATGTCAGAAACATACAGTGGACCTTTCAGCTTCCCTCTTCTCTGACTAGTGTTTTTGTCATGGTATTTCCTGATTTCAGAATTCTAACAGAATCTTTTAAAAGTTGTGTTTGTGAAAGAGAATGAGGCAGTCAGACTGAAGTTTAAAATCTGTATTCTGCTTATTACAGGTATTCTCCGTTTAGCATCTGGAGTGGTTGATTTGCTTCAGCATTATTTCCCAGAATCTTTTGATCGGCTTCCTAAGGACCGCGGTCTCTTCGATGGACCAAAACCTACAGTCTTGGAGTCCTGTAGTGTTAGTGACCTAGCAATTCTGCTGAGGGGCAACAAAAGGAAAACACAACCCATTGAATTTGGAGCACATCAGGTTTGCATTTCTTAGGTATACCGCTTTTTGCAGATTCTTCCAGCTCTGGTTGCTAAATCATCATTCTATATGGACTGCCCACAACTTTCTTTTTTAAGCCCTTGTATCTCACAGATAAATTATGCTTTTTAAACCTAGAAATCTTTATTGTGTTGGTTTCTGATTCTTCTTAATATATGTCTGGCTCTTTCTGTTCTTTTTTGTATCAGGTGTTGCCTGTCCTGTTCCTTTCTAACACCAAATTTCCTTACACTAGATAGACAAGTGTCTACACACACCACACATTTGCCAGTCTTCTAGTGGCAGCTTTGAGATCTTTTTTGCAGAGTGTACTGGAATATCTGTGTTAAATGTTGTCTGGTTTTGAGGAGGCTCTTGTATTATCGTGATTTGCATGCATTATCATTTTTGTATGCTTTCTCTATGCAGCTGTTACCTTTTTTTTTTTCCTTCCTAATAATGTTCTTTTTATTCATGTATTTTATGACAGGTGGTATTAGTGGCAAATGAAACTGCAAAGGAGAAGATACCCGAGGAACTTAGTTTAGCACTTGTACTGACAGTTTATGAAGCAAAGGGATTGGAATTTGATGATGTACTCCTTTACAACTTTTTCACAGACTCAGAGGTATTTACTTCTTACTGATTTTCTGCATTTTTTCTTACATCTTGATTTTACATGTGGTCTGTTTGACTTTGCAGCTGGGGAAGGATTCCCTGTTTCGTCTGAATGTGGGTGGTTTCATCCCAGTAGAAAACATGGCTCGTAGCTTTATGAATTGAGATTGTCTTCCTTAGTGCTGCGTTTTCCTTGATTGGCTGTTGCAATTTAAGGGAGGGCCTTGGGGTTCACACAGCAGTGTGCACACACACACACACACACACACACACTTCTGCATACCAAGACTGCTCTGCTGACTTACAGCAAGTCTCTGCTGGCTGCTCCCTGTTCAGGTCAGAGCAGTTGGCAGAGGGACGCTCCATCACCCTGTCATACAAGAGCATGGAGTAGGTAATGGAGTTCTGGGTCCCAGAAAAGCACCTCAGACCGTCACCACAAAATTATAAAACAATTATGTTTAGAATTGGAGCTAGCACACCAAAAAAATTGCACTGGACTTGAAATCATTTATCAGCCCCAAACAAAAGGAAACAGAATGATTTTTTTTTTTTTTTTTTTTTAAATTAAAAGCTTAGTAAACAATGTCTAGAATCAAATAGTGTGTGCATGTGGTTGGGATAGGGCGGGGAGGAGTAGCCACCCACAGCATAGCTCCAGAAAACACTTTCTAGTCTAGCTCAGGAGTTGTCAGGAAACTTGGGAAGGTCTCACAGTCTATAGCAGAGACCATCATCCATAGAATGGCCTCAGATAAAGAAGTCTCCTTTTCATGGAGGTGTCTCCTTTTCATACTGTGGTGTGTATATCTTAGGGACTCCCTTTGTACTTCTCTGGGAAGCTCAGTTCCTTTCCCTCCAGGGTTTCCTGTAACTCTGCACCTGGCAGGGATGCTGTGCTCGAGGCTCCTTGCAAAGAGCTATCAACCACAGCATCCTCGTTGTTGTTGCTGGAGCATCACTGAGCACTTCCCACCCACCCCTTGCCCCCAGCAAGGCAGTAGGCAGCGTCCTCTTTGAACACGCCTGCAGAGACTCAAGAATGTCCACGACTGAGTTGTTCTGCAGCTAAATGTCCTCTAGCCCTCAAAAAGGTGGTTTCCAGCAGATGAAAACCACAGATAAACTGAGGGCAACTTACTTGTGGCTCTTCATAGAGGTTAGTGGACATTACATGGTGAGAGTAGAAGGAAGGAGATTGAGGTAAATGGTGTTGAATCTGGCTTACTGAGATTTGGGGACAGTATGATAGTGGCTGTCATGGCAGATTTCTCAAAGTTGACTTTGGTTTTGGTGATACAATTTGTACTTAGAAAAGCAGTGAACCGTTCGTCAGAGTTTAGCAGAATCAGTTTAAGAGTTGAGCTCTGTATAGAGCATTTTAACTCAGCTAAACTAATGTGTGTCAGGCCTGGAGAACTGTTTTCATACAATTCTTCCCTTTTCCTGTGAGTCAGGAGTAATTGAGTTGATTTGAGCAGCTAAACAAGGAGGCAAAAAAGCAGCTCAGCCGGGGGTTTCCTAGTTTTGAAAAGCTGAACTTGTTGGAAACACAGGAAATTTGTTGGGTTTTCCTTTTATTTGGCTAGAAAAGGAGATTTGAAATGAGTCTTGTTTCACGAAGGAGATTTGAATGAAGAATCAAAGAGGAAAAAAACCCCAAACTTCCAAACCCAGCACGCTGTTGACCAAACCGATACCACTAGCTGGTTGTCATTTTGTAATCCATGATAGGGTTGGAAATGTTTTGGTTGGTGAATTATTGCAATCTTAACTTCAAAATACATTTTGCAAGAAAGATTTCCTGCATTTTTTCCCCATAGGAAGACAGTTAACTGGTTTCAGTTTGCTTAAAGCTCTGAAATATATATATATATAAAAAGCTATTTCAGCCTTATTACGAGTATTTGTCATTTTGTGCCAGAAACTTGGCACTATGTAATCAGATTTCAATGAAATACCTAAAAGGGGAAAAAATGAACATAACCTAATATACTTACAATCTTCTGGGTTGTTAGTTTTGTGGGAGTTCAGGAACCTGCAGAAAGGTGTGATCAAGAGCTGGCATTTGTTCCATGGCACAAGAGTGCACAACACCAACCTGCCAGATGTATATTTAAGCATGTCTCTGCATGTTTGCAGACACTTGTCACATGTCCCCGTGTCAAAGTCCAGTATCCTGTGACTAGACCTTTTTAGATACTATAGAATCATAGAATGTTTTGGGTTGGAATGGACCTTAAAGATCATCCAGTTCCAACCCCCCTGCCCTGGGCAGGGACACCTCCCACCAGAGCAGGTTGCTCCAAGCCCCATCCAGCCTGGCCTTGAACCCCTCCAGGGATGGGGCAGCCACAGCTTCTCTGGGCAACCTGTTCCAGTGACTCACCACCCTCAAGGTAAAGAATTTCTTCCTAATATCAAATCTAAATCTCCATGCGTATTTTTTTACTCATCTCTGAGCCTTCTTCCAAGCTGATGTGTTGGGAGGTGCTGTTCTACTCCCTGGCTCAGACCAGCAGTAGTAAATACTCGTGTTGCACACTCATTGTATGAATCTTGTTTGGGCCCCATCAGGGTAAGAATTTATGCCTGTATGGGATATCGGTGGGTCTATCTTCCATGGCTTCAACCCCTTTGTTTTGTCCATGGGCTCCTCCACATCATGGTTTACACAAGCACTGGTGATGAATCACATGCCAAAGATGATGTCCCAAATCTCCCTCTTGTTATTCCACTGCCTCTTCCTGCCAAGGTGAATTATCTGGTCCCTGTTCAGAGTAGTGCCTTGTCAGTGCACCAGCCAAAGGAAAGCAATCACTTGCCTCCATTTGTCTGGGTTCTCCTTGTTTCAAGTCTCCTTGGTGCTACAGTGGCAAGGAGGTTGGTGAGTTGTGGGCCAGCTTGTCTGCAACTCGCCGAGCTTGTCAGTCTTGTAATGGCAAGGAGATTTGGCAGCTGCCCATCCTGCCCTAAAGGCTAAGATCTATCCAACGTGTCTTAGCATTATCATGCTGCCATTTACCTTTCACCCTGCCCTGGGCAGTGTGTCCATCTGCTGCGGTGTTGGGGTTTGTAAGAGGATCCCTGGCTCTAGGACTAAACCTTGAGCCTCGTCCATGGTGAGGGTAACCTGATTTCCTTCTTTTCCCCATACACAGGCCATCTATTGTAGGGGTAGATCTTCAAGTTTAGCTGAAAATTTATGGTCTCCACCCAAGGAGGTTCTCATGTTTAATATCAAATTTACTTGTTTGATATATTAGATGTTGCAGATGATTTGGATTTAGAAGAGTGGTACAGCAGTATCCTGAAATCACAAGAGAAGCCTAATCCAGCGATGGCAATATGCAGCAGAATCACAATACAGATGTGACTCCCATTAGTGGTCCTGTGTGCTCTTTCACCATCGAGGTGCTGGGCCTCCCCAGTCCCTAGGAGGTAGTACATAGCTTGAAGCCAGCTCAGGCCAGTTGTGCTCTTCCAGCTTTGTTCTGTTTGTTGCTCAGTTTTTACACGCTCTGGGCCAAGCCACGTTTTCACTTCCCCACGTTGGTCTGGCTGGCTCAGGAGTGGATTATTCTCTACCAGCTGTTTCAGAGAAGGTTGTTTATTCAGCCTGATGACTGCCTGGTACAGCCGTGTATCTCAAACGAAGGTTCCCCTCCAGTACCACTTGTATTGAGATGAAGTTCAGCTTTCTTGATTAAAAGTGATGGTCATTCTTTAGATTCTTCCCTGAGATAATTTCTTTGTTTCTACCCATCTCCTCTGAGCCTTCTTCAGTTGGTCGATGACAAGAGATGACCTTATTTTTTGCATTTGTGGGCAGTAGGGATTGCTGCCTACAAGTAAACCTCATTCTCTTGTCATTTTAGGCTAGCAAAGAATGGAAGATCATTTCTTCTTATGCTCCTGATTCAGATGTGCAAGTAGGAAGCAAACTGCTAATTGAAATGCCTTTAGAAGATGCTACTGGTATGCAGAAAAGAACTCCTTTTAATATAGAAATGTACAAGGTGAGTTTTTCGTAACATTGGGAATAGGAAGGGTGAACTAAATTCTTAAATCCTGGAAGCAGGGAAATTTCTTCAAGAAATCCTTTCAGCCTGTAGTTCCATGTTTAGCAAGGTTGCCTTATCTTTTTGGTAGTTGTTCACGTTTGTATAATGTAAGCTTGATTTTGAAAGAGAAGAATTTTTTGTGAATGTAATTTGGTAAGAGAGCAAAAACCACGTGTAATAGACATTTAGGTATACTTATAGAACAGCTGTGGTTAAAGCAAAAAGCAAATCAGGCTTTCAATAATTATTATTACTTTAGGCTGCTTTTAGGTTGGTGTCACTACCTTAAAATTAAGGAAATTTCTTAGAATCTAGGGAGTCAGATGTTTTCAGGATTTTATGGTAAAAAATGAATAATTATATGTGCAAGTGATTAGAAGGAAAATGGGCTGTCACACCTGCAGCTACTGGATTTGCTGTAGCAGTAGTTACATGCAAATTAGCTGGGCAATGACTTACGGGATTGAAAAATCATATATTTAATATTTAGACTCGCTTACTTAAAGATATCTTATTTGTTACTTGTTCTGTATATATTCTCTGTTTTCTTATAACTGCAAAGTATTTTTCTTGGCATCTTATTAATTTTATTTTCTTTTGGTGTGTTGCCTTTTTGTTGGTTTTCTTTTGTTCTGCTTCAGATGCTGAATGGAGAACTAAAGCAATTGTATACTGCCATTACAAGAGCCAGGGTCAATCTTTGGATTTTCGACGAAGACAGTGATAAACGGGCTCCAGCTTTCAAGTATTTCATCAAAAGAGAATTTGTTCAAGTTGTCAAAGCAGATGAAAAGAAAGGTAAAGTTATCCTAAAACTTCCTTAAAAGACTATGACACCGGAGAGCCTGCTCATGCTGTCTTGCTCTTAGGCATACATATTCATAATTACCCTTCCAAATTTCCACTGATTTCAGTGGATCTTACCTCTTCTGGCTGTAAAGATTAGTTGTGTATGTTAATACATAACTTCATTGCTAATTCATTGCTATGATTTTTCCTGCGTAGTAATGAAGGCTGTTAACAGAAAACCACCCCAGCTATAAGAGATTTTTTAAAAGGAAAGAATTTCATTTCTATAAAGACAGTGGATTTATTCAAAGTTTTGTCCAAAAAACAAGCATAATTTTTAAACCAAACTCAACTTGTTGATTTTCAGTGCTGATTGAGAGAGATAAAATGTATTTAACTCATAGTTATCATTACTGGTGTGAGCACAAGTTACAGAGTCTGGAACATTATGAGATGTTAATGCTTAGTTTTGGTACATGGTAAGTGGTTTCTGTGGTTTCTCCATTTTAACATAAAATGATTATGCTTAACCTTCTAGACTTAGATGACAGCATGTTTGCTAAAACTTCAACTCCAGAAGAATGGATTGCACAGGGAGACTACTATGCCAAACATCAGTTCTGGGAGGTAGGAGCGTATCTTTATCTGAAATAAGGATCCTTGTCTATTCTGAAACCTTTTTTGTTGCTTTGCATCTGTAAAATTATCTGTAAACCTTCAGTTGTTCTGTAGCAGTGTATCGTAGTTTGTGGTTTGTAGTTGTGTAGGCTGTGTAGGTGTCTACAGATTACTAAGAATGGTAGAATCATAGAACTGTCTAGGTTGGAAGGGACCTTTAAGATCATCTAGTCCAACCATCAACCTAACTCAGATCAAAGCCACCACTAAACCATGTCTCTAAGCACTATGGCAACCCGGCTTTTCAATCCCTCCAGGGATGGGGCCTCAACCACTGCCCTGGGCAGCCCAGGCCAATGTGCAAGAACCCTTTCTGTGGAAACATTTTTCCTACTCTCCAACCTGAACCTCCCCTGGGGCAACTTGAGGCCATTTCCTCTTGTCCCATCACCTGGGACTTGGGAGAAGAGACCGACCCCCCCTGGCTACACCCTCCTTTCAGGGAGTTGGAGAGAGCCAGAAGGTCTCCCCTCAGCCTCCTTTTCTCCAGGATGAACACCCCCAGCTCCCTCAGCCTCTCCTCACAAGACTTCTTCTCCAGACCCCTCACCAGCTCCGTTGCCTTTCTCTGGACCTGCTCCAGCCCCTCAGTGTCTTTTTTGTGGGAAGGGGCCCAAAACTGGACACAGCCCTTGGGGTAGGAACTCACCAGTGCCCAGTATAGGGGCACCATCACCTCCCTGTTCCTGACACAGGCCAGGATGCTGGTGGTCTTCTTGGCCACCTGGGCACACTGCTGGCTCATCTTCAGCCCACAGTCCACCAACACCCCCAGGTCCTTTTCTGCTGGGCAGCTCCAGCCACTCTGCCCCCGGCCTGTAAACAACTTGTAAGAAGTAAACAGGGAGAACAAGCCCGTTGTCTGTAACCTTAAATTCACTACTCAGAAGTTTGCAGTCTAATAAGGGAAAAACATTTTAATGTGCACAAATGAAAGGTGGTTGGAAAAAAACCAGTTACTAGCAACGACTGGCATTTGTGAATCTAAACCAATTGCTTGACAGTATCATTACACATTACTGTTGGAAAATGAAAACATTTCTTGGAAGTGTATTGACCTGGGTGATGATTTCAGAGCCCTTTTGGTTTTTTGGACAGTAATTGGGGGTGGGTTAAAAACACACATTAGGGAACAGCATGTAAGAACCAAGGGAGCACTAAGAAAACTGCAGAAAGAGTGGCAAAATGGTGATTTCATTCCTTTACTTTTTAAAGAACATGGGGATTTTACGGTCTTTTGTTTCCTAAATTGATAGCTAATGCAGTCCAAATATGGGATGACAATTAATGGAATGGAAGGTAAACGCAGCCTGGATGACACCACCAATGAATTGCTCTACAAGGAATTAGGGGCTGTCTCTAGATCAACTGCCCTTGTCCTTATTGGTCATTATTGGTGACGCTTCCAGACATCAACTGGGAATATCATACAGTGGACACAAACAGGTCCAGGAGATTTCTGGATCACGCTGAAGTTAGCTTCTTGGTGCAGGTACTAAGGGAGCTGACTAGGAAAGGTGCCCTCCTAGATTTGTTGTGTGTGAACAGAGAGGGACTCATGGGCAAAGTGGTGATTGGTGGCTGTCTTGATCACAGTGACCACGAAGTAGTTGAGTTTCAAATTACTGGCGGTAGGAGAAAGACTGCCAGCAGAACTTTGACCCTGGGTATGGGGAGAGCAGACTTTGGGTTGCTGAAGGAGCTAGTTAGAAAGGTCCCCTGGGAATCTGCTTTTGGAGATCTTGGGGTTCATGAATGCTGGTTGCTTTTTAAGAGCCATCTCTTTTAAGAGCGCAGGAGCAGACAATTCCAAAGTGTTGGAAGTCAAGCAAGTGGGGCAGAAGGCTGGCTTGGCTGAGCAGGGATCTTGTTGCAGAACATATGGAGAAAAGAAAAGTGTATGGAAATTGGAAGCAAAAATAGGTGACACGAGAGGACTACAGAGACACTGGTTGCCATGGCAGGGAGAAAATTTGTGTGGCCAAAGCTTGATTAGAGTTCAAGCTGGCCAGCACTGTGAAGGACAACAAAAAGGGCTTTTTAAAATATAACTAGAAAAGGAGGATCAGAGATAACATTGGTCAATTACTCGATGAGGTCAGTCACCTCACAAATAGGGATGTAGACAAAACGGAGGTGTTTAATGCCTTCTTCATCTCTGTCTTTAACACTAATGATGGGCCCTGGGACCTTCAGAGTGTGTTGGAAGACCATGAATAGGGGGATGATTAAACTCCTTGAGACTTGCTGCTCCAGCTGAATGTGCATAAGTCTATGGGACTCCATGGGATTCCTTCCAGGGTACTGGAAGAGCTGGCCAATTTTATTGCAGGACCTCTCTCAATTATTTTTAACTGTCTTGGGAGTCTGGAGAGGTTGCAGTCCACTGGAAGATAGCAAATGTTGTTCCAGTTTTCAAGAAGGGTAAAAAAGAAGACCCTGGTAATTTCAAGCCTAGTCTCACTTCAGTCAAATTAGGGCGAACGTTATTCTGGGAGTTACTGAAAAACACTTGAGAGACAATGCAGTCACTGATCATAGCCAACACAGGTTCACAAGGGGAAAATCCTCCTTAACCAATTAATTTCCTTTTAGGACAAGGTCACCCATCCAGTTGATCAAGGGAAGCCAGTAAATGCGGTGGTTTTGGATTTTAGCAAAGCTTTTGATACTGTCTCTCACAGTATCCTTCTGGACAAAATGTCCAGCACGCAGCTAGACAAGTCCATAATAGATTGGGTGAGTGATTGGCTGACTGTTGAGGCTGAGAGAGTTATAGTAAATGGGGGTCTATCAGGCTGGCAGCCAGTCACCGGTGGGGTTCCCCGGGGCTCAATTTTAGAGCCAGTGTTCTTTAGTGCTTTTATAAATGGTCTGGAGGCAGGAATTGAATGTACGTTAAGTAAGTTTGCTGATGATCCTAAATTAAGAGGAGCTGTTGAGGGTAGAGAGGGCTTACAGAGAGATCTGGATAGACCAGAGAGCTGAGCAATCACCAACTGTATGAAATTTAACAAGAGCAAGTGCCAGATTCTGCACCCGGGGTGGGGTAGTCCTGGTTATAAGTACAAACTGGGGGATGAGAGACTGGAGAGCAGCCCCGTGGAAAGAGAACTGGGGGTTTGGGTTGATGGCAAGTTGAGTATGGGTCAACAGAGTGCCCCGGCAGCAAAAAAAAGCCAGTGGTGTCCTGGAGTGCATCAAGCACAGCATAGGTAGCTAGTTGAGGGAGGTGATTGTCTCACTCTACACTGCACTGGTGTGGCTCCACCTCAAGTGCTGTGTGCGGTTTCGGGCACCTCAATATAAGAAGGACATCAAACTATTAGAGTGTGTCCAGAGGAGGGCAACCAAGGTGGTGAAAGGTTTCAAGGGCAAGACTTACAAGGAGTGGCTGAGGTCATTTGGTTTGTTTAGCTTGGAGAAGAGAAGGCTGAAGCATCTAAATTGCAGTCTAAAAACTTCCTCAAGGGGGGCAGCAGAAGGGGAGGTGCTGATCTCATCTCTCTGGTGACCAGCGATAGGACACAAGGAAATGGAATGAAGCTGCGTCAGGGGAAGTTCATATTGGACCTTAGGGAAAGGTTCTTCACCAGGAGGGTGGCCAGTCACTGGAAGAGGCTCCCCGTGGAAGAGATCATGGCACCAAGCCTGTCAGAGTTCAAAGAGAGTCTGGACGACGCTCTTAGTCATATGGTTTAGTTGGTAGTCTTGTGAAGAGCAGGGAGTTGGACTCAATGATCCTTATGAATCTCTTCCAACTTGAGATATTCTGTGATTCTGTGAAATAAAATTTTGGATGCTTTTTTTGATCTTGACAGAAGGAAAGCAATTTGTTTTGCTGGTAGCAAACTATAATTTTTTTTGTATGGAAAGTAAAAATTTATAACAAGGCAAAATCAAAATAATCAGCTGCCACTATACACAGTCTTTATCTCTCCTTGAACAAAACCACAACAATTTCCTAACTGGACAGAAAAATGTTTAGATAAAAAACACACAGCTGCAAAAATTTCATCTTGAAATCTGAAATGTATTAGCTATATTGTCTGCTGCTTTATTTTCTTTATAACCCTGATGTTTGCTTATCATCGCTCCATTAAGAAGAAATTATCTGGTGAATTTGGCAGTTCTAAGAGTGGCTTGCAATGTGCGATTTCCCAGCAGAAGCAATTACTAAATTAATGGATAGCATCAAGAAATAATGGTGTTGCAGAGTGAGTGGGGTGATAATGAAGCAGACCTTGCTAGGAGCATTGTAGCTCCCGCTGTTCCTCTTTAGCTTATCACAGAAAGGGCCTGGTAGGGTATAAGCATGAATAAATGTTCTGTGCTTTTCCATTTAACTTCGTACACATTGGTTTTCCTAACTTTCATTAGTAGAATTTCTGTGGTAGATGCCTGGTGACTTACCAGTTAATGGTTTAGGCCATCATTCAAATTGCACGTGTTATTTGTTCTCTGAGCCTACCAGGAATTTTGCTTTCACTACTTCCACGTGAAACGTTGTAATTAAAATTCTAATTGTGAGAGTCCCACGCGGGCCGACTTTAAAGCTTTTCTTTTTGTCCTAAAATATACTGCAATGTTTTACTTTTTCCTTCTTCCTGTCTCCCTGCCAGTCTTTCTCTTTTCCATTACAGTGACTGTAAAATTAAGTATTGCCTTTCTGTGATAAGCCATGGGCTGGATGCAGACGTGTGAATGCTGTGTATGGTTTCACCCCAGGTGGCAGCCAAGTGTTACCAAAAGGGAGGAGCAGCTGAGAAGTCAAAATTGGCCCTGGCCCATGATGCTGTTCTTAAAGTGCACTCCAAGAAAAGCAACCCCAGGTAAGGGTAAAACAGATGAGCGAGTGTCGTTGTGCAGTGCTGCACCTCATGGGTGTGTGCAGGGGGAGATTCACGGAATCACGGAGTTGTCAGAGTTGGAAGGGACCTCTAGAGACCATCTAGTCCAACTCCCCGGCCAAAGCACAGTTGCCCAGAGCACATCACTCAGGGCTCCATCCAGGCGGGGCTTGAAGATCTCCAGAGAAGGGGACTCCACACCCTCCCTGGGCAGCCTCTTCCAGGGCTCTGCCACCCTCACCCCAAAGAAGTTCTTCCTCAGATTGGAGTGGAACTTCCCATGGTCCAGCTTGTGCCCGTTGCCCCTCGTCCTGTCCCTGGGAACCCCTGAAAAGAGTCTGGCTCCATCCTCCTTCAACCCACCCTTTAGATCCTTGGAAGCATGAATAAGGTCTCCCCTCAGCCTTCTCTTCTCCAGGCTAAAGAGTCCCAGCTCTTACAGAATCACAGAATCATAGAATTGTCCAGGTTGGAAGGGACCTTTAAGATCATCTAGTCCAACTATCAGCCTAACTCTGATAAACAAACAACAAAACCCCCCACATTACTAAATCATGTCTCTGAGTACTATATCAACTCGTCTTTTGAATACCTCCATACCTCCAAGGATGGTGACTCAACCACCTCCCTGGGCAGCCCATTCCAAGGGAAGTGGTTGAGGCACCATCCCTGGAGGTATTCAAAACACGGGTTGATATAGTGCTTAGAAACATGGTTTAGTAATCTCACAGCCTTTCCTCATCAGGGAGATGCTCCAATCCCTCCATCATCGTTGTTGCCCTACGCTGGACTCTCTCCAGCAGTTCCCTGTCTCTCTTGAACTGGGGAGCCCAGTACTGGACACAGTATTCCAGTTGTGGCCTCACCAGGGCAGAGCAGAGGGGGAGAATGACCTCCCTTGACATACTGGCCACCGCAGTTGTGGGACTGAACTGGAGACGTGGAAGAACGACGCGGGCGAGTTGTCTTCACATCTTTGTCCGTGGGTGGCAAAGGAGATTTAAGAAATGGGGAAGTCTAGCACAGCTCCAGCAGGTTCTTGGGGCACTGCTCCCTTTGGGGAGTAGGGAAAGCAGTTGTGTGCCATAGGCTGTCCCAACAGAATCTGGCCCTGGAAGGGGCTTACTGGTTTTGTGGCAGAAAAGCAGCTGCATTTGCGTTCCTTTAAGAGGCTTTTTATTCTTTAGATAGAGATAGAAGAGCATTTGCCATCAGCAGTGCTCAATTCCAGTTAATCCCACTGCATGTTCACTTAAAAAAGAGAAAGGAATGGTGTTGTGGATCGGGGGAGAAAAGCTGCTAACAAAAAGGGAGTTTTTGAGGTAAAATTAGAGTCCATCTAAACTAAAGGAGCATAACTAGACCTGAAGTTTCAAAGGGACAGATTTTGAGATGCATTATTTAGGTCGTGCTGTCAGCTGGGCGAAATAGCTCAAGGGTTTGACAGAGGAGAAAGTTTGTAGTTTCCTGAAGAGGCCGAAGAAACGTTTGGGACTTGTCTCAAATAAGACAGAAAAAAAACTTCATGTGGAGGACTCTAGACCTAAGTGAATTAATTCCTGTTCATGCTGGGTAGGCTGAAAACTAGCAGTGATAGTAGAGTGGGTAAAGAATGACTAGAGCAGAGGAAGCTAGCACTGAAGAGAGAAGGGGGAAGGTCTGGAGAAATGTTATTACTGGAGTTAATCAAGGTTTTCCCTTTTTTAATTACCTGTTTTGTATTAGTGGCCCTGGTTTCAACCTGGTGTTAACCTCAGACAGCAACTAGAACCATGCAGCTGCTTGCTCACACCCCTCCTCCCCTTCCCTCTCAAGAAGGATGGGGGGAAGATGGGAAAAAAAGGAGGGGAAAGGGAAAAAAAAACATCATGGGTTGAGATAAAGACAGTCTAATAGAAGCAACAACAGAAAAGGAAAAATAACAACAACAATAATAATGACACAGGTCGCTCTCACTGCCTGGTGAATTGGCACCATCCTGAGCAGTGATCATGGATTCCCACCCCCCCACTAACCCCCATTTAGCTATTGAACGTGACATCTGTGATATGGAATATTTCATTGGCCATTCCATCCTTCTGTCTGTGCTTCTATGGGAAGCTGAAAAAAGTCCTTGAATAGTGTAAACAGCACTTGGCAACAACTAAACACAACAGGTATTATTGACATTCCTTTCACAGCAGTCACTAGAAAGAAAATCAACTCTTTCCCAGCTGAAACCAGGACACCTGGCTAGAAGTATAAAGACACTCACAAAATTCTGGGATCGTAGAAAATTTGTTGATGGGACTGGGAAAACTTTTTTTTTTTTTCAGTTGGCTGGGGTGCTTGTCAGCTGAATAAAATTTGAGGAGAAGAAATGGGATGTATGAGGATATGTTAAGTTGACAGAACGCGTAATAATGAAGCTGTGAAAATTATATATTTATTATTTTTTTTAGTAGAGGTATTAATGCCAGTGTACAAAGTGTAAGAAAGATTCCTGTGTGCTCTAAAATAAGAAGTGCTCTGTGCACTTCTGATCCTTCAGGCTCAAGAATGATGAATTCAGACTAGGTCTGGGAAGAAGATAGACGTGCTGCGATGATACCAGAAAGGCTGGACTGTCTAGTTATATACAACAAAGGCTGAGAACAAATTTGATTGTTGTCTTTAGTGGCATTGGGGATAAACAACAGAAAGGAGGAAAGAGCAAGTTAAGCTAGAAAAGAGAAGGAGCACACGAGTTTTAGAATTTTTTTTTTTAAAAAAAAGCTTTTTAACGCCAGAGCAGTGAGATTCTGGAACAGACTTCTGGACAGAACACTGTCAGCCCAAAATACAACTGATTGTAAGGTAATAGCTCATCAGGTTATGTATGAAGAAGAACACGTGATGTTGGGTTTGATTTGGATGTAAGCAGTAATTTTTCTTTTACTTTCTACAGGGATAAACAGATGGAGTATATGACATTGGCTAAAACTTACTTGGAATGCGGAGAACCAAAATTATCGCTAAAATGTCTGTTTCAATCAAAGGAGTTCCGGCTTTGTGCAGAATTGTGTAAAAAGCTAGGAAAGGTATTAAATCCTCTAAACTATCTCTCCTCATCACTTTTCTTTCCCTACAGCTTTTTTTTTCCCCTCATATTACTCAGAAGGTAATAAGTATCTTTTTGTGACGTGGCGGTAGCAGAACTAAACCAGCTCTTTAAGCTGGCCCATTCGAGAGGAAGCATTTGCCACAGACTAGCCAGAAGAAGAACAAAGAGGACAATGATGCAATTAGCCAGTCTAGCTTTATTTCTTTGGCTTTTCTCAAATGTTACCATCAGTCATTTCTGCTCTGTACTCCAAAGTTAATTAATGACTGATTTCATGAAACTTAAGCTGTTCCTTCATTCACTACTCTGACGATACTGAAACTGCATTGATTCCAGCCATCTAAATGGAACCTTCAAACTTGAAAGGGTTAAGTAATGTGCTAACAATAATTTTCTAAATGTATGAGGATATTTCACAGTTTTTATTTGCAGTGCATTTCCACAAAAAGAATAGAATCATAGAATGGTTAGGGTTGGAAGGGACCTCAAGGATCATCGAGTTCCAACCCCCCTGCCCTGGGCAGGGACACCTCCCACTAGAGCAGGTTGCTCAAGGCCCCATCAAATGATTGTTCCCAAATATTTAAAGATACATGGTTAGGGTTCCTGTTCTGCTTCTGTAACTGTTTTAGTTTAATCCTGTTGATTCTGAGCAATTTGCAGGTCGACAGAAGTCTGTGTGGTGTTTTTTAACAACAGGCAGAGCTGGGTTAATAAAAAGTACTTTGGAAATCCTCTATAATACCTTTAGTTTTAC
Organism: Tringa tobata; assembly: GCA_033628505.1. Classification (NCBI taxonomy): domain Eukaryota; kingdom Metazoa; phylum Chordata; class Aves; order Charadriiformes; family Scolopacidae; genus Tringa; species Tringa tobata. The sequence goes on along the minus strand of JAHREE010100268.1, from coordinate 7,481 downwards.
ATTCTAGTTTTTCAGACACAAATATTTTGAAGGTTTTTTAAAAATGTGCTCAGCTTTAATGAGGGTTATGTTAATATGTATTTGATTACATTCAGATACCTTAATTAGATTTTATTAAAGTGTGCTTCTCTATGAGATACCTACGTGATGGAATACATGATTTATTCTGTTCATGTAGTTTTGACTGTTTAGAGCACTTTGGTTTCATCACTGACTTCTGCATTGCAGATGAAAGATGCTGCAGTTTACTATCAGAAATGCCAGTCCTACAAAGAAGCATCTGAATGTTATGAACAAATTGAGGAGTTTGATCTGGCAATTAAAATGTATTGTCAGGAAGAACTCTATGAAGAAGCAGCAAAGGCAGTTGAAAGGTATGTTTTCCAAGATGGTATTGCAATATAATCTTCTTTTTCCATTTCCAAATTCAACATAATACAGCTGGCTCACTGTAAAAATTTCACAAGAGTTTTGGCTGGTGACTTTGTTTTATATGAAATTAAATTAACCTTGTCAGAATTCTCACTTGGGGAATGATAGCACGGTGCAAGCATTCTGCTGGGTTTGCAGCTGGAGCACTGACTGGCTTCATTTTCCTGGGAATCTTTCTCGGTCTGTATTACTAGTCATGCAAGTTCTCCTTCCACCAGTCCTCTGAACTTTTTGTGGTAAATATGACAAAAACATTTAATAGAAGTATTAAATATATCTCTTTGAATAGTGAAATAGTAATAGAGTTAGCTACTCAGTCACTGACTTCTGTACGAGTATAACCACCGGGCGTATGGTATACAATGCAGCAGGTGTTGTGACAAATGAAATATTTGTCTCTCAAAATTTCTAACTTAAGAGCAAAGAATAGTAATTTAAACGAGCAGCTCGTGCTGCCTCTCTGTCACATTCTTGGTCCCAGTCTCTGAGATGAACTTTTCCATAACATCTCCCCTGTGCTGGCTCAGGGCAGTTAAGAACAGCCTCACATTCTGCTTAATAATCTGATTTTATTAGTATCTTTTTGACAGAACTTTGCATCTGGCACCATCCCTGTGATCTCGTTAGCACATTCTTGTGTAAACGGTTCATTTATTCGCCACCCTGTTCATTACACCTCAATTGATTGATGACTTTTAAAGAATATACACACTGATTAAAATTCTAGCAAGGCTTATGTTTACACATCTTCACTGAAATCCTCTGTGATGTACCTTGCAACTGGTTTTTGAAAGATTAAAGGTTGTTTAGTATGTAGAGATAGTTTGACCAAAAAGTTCAAGCTTTAAAATCACCTCACCAACTAATGATTTTTTTAATCAGCCTCCCCAAATCATTCATGCAAATTCATCAGCATAGGTACAAAAATCCGCCCTCCCACCTTTATTATGAAAAAGATGATAATGAAAGGCTAATGATGATTTACTCACCCATCAGGAAAACATTAGTCATTCTCAGCATGCAAGAGAGAATACTTTTGCAAGACTGGTTTAGGGGATAGCTTAGTAATTTCACATTAGCTAAGAATAATTAACAACTGAGTGTTTTAAAGTGCGTATTTTGAAAGATGCAGCAAAGTACTTTGCTCAGGCACTCAATAAGCAGCAAAATACATGTAGATGCGTGTGATAGAATTGAAAGAGTTCTCTAACCTGACTGGTTGATGTAAATTTTACAGAATATTATCTCTATCAGCCTGTGGAGAATTCTTTGACGTTTGCATTTATTTCATTCTGGCTTCTGTTCATGTCAACAACCATTCTGCATTGAGGTTTGCTTGAAGAAACAGAAGATGATCACTGGCAAAATGTGATTAACATAATTTGTACAGTGATTCGACAGCGTGGAGAAAGATTTGCTAACGCTGTAAACCTTGTGATCTTTTTTGAACCAGAAGTTTTTATGATCTTGCTTCAGACAACCTTACTTTGTAACTGAATTATTCGTGTAGATCTTTTAAGACGATGTGGTTGTTTTTCACGTGACAGACACACATCACTTGAACTAGTTGGCCTTTTTGAAGGAAGAGCTTCTAGAGGCAGCTATTTCTTTAGTGATTTAGGGGCTTTTTAAAAATGCAGTGGTGTTTTTTTTGGTCTAGGTTGGTCATCTGTGTTAGTAAATTGATGTATCTATTATTTCAGATACGAAGAGATGTTAAATGCAAAAGGACAGATGGTTTCCAGACTCTCATGCACAGCAAATCAATTGTATTTGGAAGCAGCAGCAAAGTACCTGAGTGTGAACAGAACGGAGGAAATGATGCGGGTCCTCTCCAAACTTGATATAGAGGATCAGCTTGAGTTTCTGAAGTCTCGTGGATGCTTGCGCCAAACAGCAGACTTGCTGAAAAGGGAAGGTCGAGAGGAAGAAGCTGCAAAGTTAATGAAGCAACACGGGTTTGCTCTGGAAGCAGCCAACCTCACAGCTCTAAAAGAGTTCCGCGCGTCGTGTTTGCTTGCGGCAGCCCGTGCCGGCGTGAGTCGCTCTTCAGAGTCAGACCTGGCGGACTTGGAGGTCATCCTAAGAGAAGCCCTTGAGCTTTGTGAACAGACCGAGCACAAGTCTGGCATTGCTGAGGCTGTGTTTCTGCAGGGAGTTCTGAAGGGAGACTTCAAAAAACTCAGCAGCGCGTACTGTCGGTTCCTCTCTCTGAATCATTCTGCCGGGGCAGTCGAAGCTCTCTTCGCGTTATCTCGTTGCAGTGCTCCTAGCCAGGAGGTCCTTTTTATGGCAACGCGTGGCTTAATGGCTCTTCTGAGTCTGGTTAAGGGTTTGAAGAAAGCAGCCACCAATGCGGAGAAAGATATGGTGAAGTCATGCTTTGCCTATTTTGGGATTGTCCCAACGGGTGACAGTTGCCAGGTGTCACAAAACGAAGCGGAACCCATTCTCAAGTTTTTGTTAGCCAAGCCAAGTCTGAAAGAGAGGAAGACAAAAGGTGGTTTCTCAGTGAGCACGGAGGAGGTGAAATCGGCTTTGAAACAGCACTTGCTGAGCAGGTTGTGCTCTATCGCCCGCGAGCTACTGAAGAAGCGTTACCCTGCTATTTGCACGAAGTTCATTGCCGGCTTGAACTGTGAAGATAAAACCTGTGAGGATTACCATAAGCCCTTGTCGCGCCACGAAGCAAAGGCAATATTTCAGTGTAAAATGCATCTGGTGGCAGTAAACGGGCTGCTCTTGGAAGCCACGCGCGCTTTCCCTAAAGAGCTATCAAATCAGTGCAAAAGCTTAGACGACATTTTGACTGCTGACAGATACGCGTCTTGCAAAGCCCTCCTAGAAATGTTTTTTCCTAATCATTTTCATTTGAGAATCCTGTCTGAGAACCCAAAGGCATGCAAAGAGATACTGGGGTTCAGTAACGTCATTTCCAAACCCTGTAGAGCGATGCTGAAGGAGTACATCGCGTTTCAGTTTCAAAATGAAGACACCGCAGCCAGAAGAGAGTCAACTGACTTGTGGCTAAGTGCCATGCAAGGTTTCATCTTATCTTCGGGCTATCCTGAAGAATTTGAGAAACTTCTTTTTAAGGAAGAGGAGGATTATAACAGAGAGCTAAACTTTGCTTTGTCAAAGGCAAAAAGCTCCCCCAAGAGTAAAGGCAAAGGAGGGAAGGCCAAAGGAATAGAGGGCAGACATGGTATGTTGCTGCCTGACAAAAATGCTGAAAATGCAGGGAGAACACACTTGTGCTTCATTCGGCTTCTCGAAAATTCACTCGAGCAGTTCTACGTTCATAAGAACCCAGAAAACTGTAAAAGGTTTTTTTTCCGTTTTATGAATGTCCTGGTCAAGAAGTGCACCAGATACCTGGTTCCAAGCATAGGAAACACGGTGATGCTGTTGGAATTGCAGTATATTCTCTGTTGTGCTGTCCTGATGCGTCTCTCCAAGAACATTACTCTCTGCTTTCCCAAGAGTTACATCGCTCTCATGCATTACTGGGAGTTTTTGTTCAGAAGCAAGGACCATAACAGAGAACTTAAAGAAACATTTTCTATTATACAGGAGTACAGACCGAAGGACCCCTATGAAGCTGTACAGAAGTTCAAATTTCACCTCTGTTATCTAACAGAGGTTTTGTCTGGAGTTAATGGAAGGTTCAATGTCCTTCTGGATGCTTTTGAGGATCCCGATTGTGTAACTTCAGGGGAGGCTGAGCGGACTGTCGTGCTGTGCTTGGTGATGTTGCTGAACGCTGACCAGGTGCAGAATTGTAGGTATAGATTCCTCCTAAGCCAGCACTTCCCTGAAATCAAGGCGATGCTGAAATCCATGAGAAAAGACTCTCCCTCTAAAGTGCCCGAGAGATTGCTGAGGGTTGTGGAACAAGTGAGTAACGCTACGCATGTAAGAGAAATCGCTGCCGGCCTGAAGGAGCTGCTGGTGGAGCGAGATGCGGAGCACCTGGTTGACTGCCGGTGGAGGTGGGACTCCGTGTACACTCAAGGGCATCCACCCATACGGGGCATCCTGTATGAGCCCGTCAACCTTGACAGGTTTGTGACCTCATTGGATAGGACAGAATACACGGACGAGCTGGAAAAGGAACTTGAAAGGGTGCGTTGCTTAGAGGACCAGAAGGATCTCCTGGAAGACATTGCACTCAGCAAGCAACAGAAGCAAGAGCAGAAAGCATCTGCTCGACGCCACCTGCGTCGTGTCTTCCATTTCGTTTCTTTATGCATGAAGTGGAAAAGGAAGGCTTGCTCCAAAGCTGAGCCTGCGGCGATGGAAGGAGAGGAATTTTTATCAGAGATCTTCAAAAAAGCAGATATCGACCAAACCCAGTGTGACCTCTGTGGAGTCAGGTTTATGCAGAGCTCCGAGAACTTCTTCAGCCGCTCAGAAAACGTGGAGGCAGACGCGTCTGAAGCTGTGACACCAACGGAGAGCGGTGGGGAAGAAAAGTTGCACGCGGAAGGAAATGCAGTTTCCGTGGCCAGCGAGGCTTACACAGCCCACAGCAACACGGATGGACACAGAAATAATAACGCCGCCTACAAATACTACGCTGACTTTTTCAGAAGGAAGATCGATCCAATAATATACCGTGGGCTGGAAGTAGTGGAGGCTATTAAAGAAAAGACTTACACCCAAGACCATTTAGCCTATAAAGAAGGTTCCAACTTATGCCAGAGAAAAATCAAAGAGAATATTAAGAAGATTTCAGACGCAGTAGGGGAAATCTATGAGAGAAAAGCCTGGGCTAAAGGTAGGACCTTTCCAGTTTTCTTTTTAACAATTAAATATGTCATTTGTGGCTAAACTTCTAGACCTGTCAAAGCTCCATTTGAAAATCTTAATGTGGTCAAGAGAAGGCTATTTCCAGGTAGCTGAGGAAAAGGAGTGAGAGGTTGAGAATATTAAAAAAATACATTCTCACCTCTTCCACGCACAAAGTAACTCATCAGATAGTCCAGGTGAAGTGAACAGTGGTGAGTTTTAGTAAATAGTAAAGTGAATAACTGTGTTCTCTGAACGTATAGTCTTAGAGACACCTGTTCTGTTAGGCCATGTAATCTTTACTAGTTTTTTTTACACTTTCCTACTTATTTAGTTCCGAAACCATAGTAATTTGGATGTGCAGGGGTAGAGTGTTAGGAATGCACGGAGTCTTTGGTTAAGGATGTCTCTGACTAGTCTGCCCTTGAACTCGTAATTTTGCTTGGGCTGAACAAAAGGGGATTCTTAACTACAAATCTGTGGGGTGTCAGGCACTCAAAGGCAACCCTGGTGTTATGAAGTCCAATAAATTAAGGTACTTAAGAGATACATATTTTGAGATTTGATTTTTTTTTTTTTCTTCCTTGCTCGAATAATGCTTGAAGCGTTATTCTATGCTGATTTTTGCAAGCAAAATTCAATCACTGGATGAGTGACCCAGCAGCAAAATTGTTTGGGGTACTTGCTGTGGGAAAGTGACATCTTAAATCAAAACATTGTTACTGGCTCTCACTGTAGAAATCCCCCAACCCTGTCAAGTTGTCACTTTGCCTGTGATGTTTGACAGTAATGAAAAACTGTAATATTTGATACGTTCATCAGCTCTGATCAGTGAAATCTGTAAAATTTGTGGCTAAATTTTAGGTTGTGGTGTTCATGTGTAAGCTTTATCTTAACTCCTAGGGGGAAGCTTTTAAGTACAGATGAAGTCCACGAAGTTTTGCTTATTATTTAGTTAGCTTTCTGCTCAATGAGCCATGATAGTGATGGATATGAGAGATGTGGTAGGCTTAATTAGGTAATAGTCGGTTTTGTTATGACAGTTGCTTGATGAATGTTACCTTGTTCTTCCACTCAATGAAAATATATTTACAGAAATGACTTGGCTTTGAGATTAGTTTTCCCTCACTTTGTAAGAAGCATTTTTCGAGTTCTTAGTAGTGCAGTCAAGCAAGGGTTGCAACATCTCGAGTCCATATTTTACTTTGACTTGTCTAATTTCAGAAGGATAATGAAAGGCAGAGACTTTAATACCCCGAAACACATAAACCAGAATATTTTCAGGAGTTTCAGGTATACCTTGAAAGGGATAGTACAAGGATGGAGAGCTGCTCCCCTGATAGTGGTGGTAATGTTGATTGGAATGGGGAATAATGCATGCAGCATCTTCATCCCCAGTAGTCAATTTGACTGCACAGGAGATCTCTGGTGACCAGGACCTCTGGCTTTGCAGCATCATCGTACAACACAGCCCTCTGTAACTTGTGCTTGGCTTTTAGCAGCTGTCCACCTCCCAGGGAGAGTTCTTACAGAATGTTAATTGTGCTCCCTTTCAGCTGAAGAAATAATAACCAAACACGCCGGCAAATTGGTTACCACCATTGATGAGGCTCACGAGTGGCTGAAGAAGATGGAGTCTCACAGGATAAAAGAAGGTACCCTCTCAAATTACACGGGTTTTGTGTCCCCCACGGGACACTGTTCTGTGATGGTGTCTTGGCATCACTTTAGTCTCCAAGTCAGCAGCGTTGTGGGTATTCACTTACCCTCGAGGCAACGAGTTGGGGACGCTTGGGAAAACATGAGTCAACCAGTCTTTCCTCCGTGGCTCTTTAAAACAGAGCTGGTTACGGGGTGGAGAGAGTGGAGCAAGGCTCTTCCCCTGGCCCTCAGGGGAACCCAGCCTGCATAAAGTCTGCCTGTGATTGTGTACACACAAATGCACGCGTAGGTGTGGTTCAGGTGCAGGCTTCAGGATAGAAACTTGGGCAGGGGAGGACAGAAAAGAAGCTGTCTTCATCTTCCCCAATAAAATAGTGTTGTTCCTTAACTCTGCTGCAGTGTGGATTCAAGTTCTTGGAAGCCAGCTTCCTAACAAAACTAATCCTTAGCTTGTTTTTAAGAGTTCTCTGGAAAAATATTACATGCAGCTGGTTTTCTTTTGTTTCCACTTCTGTTTCACACCGAAAATAACATCCATCCATGCAATCTGTTGCATCACGAACCTCTGAGGACACATTTAAAGCTTCATTGTGCCT
>JAHREE010100260.1:0-10503 GCA_033628505.1 Tringa tobata | reverse complement strand
CGCTCCTGCCGTGCCCCCCGGGCCCACGGGCACCCGTCCCTTCACCCCCACACTCGGCACACACCGGCACCGGGGCCTCGTCCCCAGACAGCGGCAAACAGCTCATTCAGTGCCCACGTCCTTCTCATCTTCCCTGACCAGCCTTCGAAATCACAGCCTTTTAATTAGATGAGCTGCAAATTATCCACTCATTTCCTCTGGTGGCCCCGCTCCCAACAGCGTGGGCAGGGCTGGGCGGTGGGACGGGCACCCCCAGGCAGGTACCGGTAAAGCCCACCCAGACCCCGACTCCCAGCCAGGGCAGGGACGTGCCAGTGCCCCCTCCCTGGGGACCGGGGCAGCAAAACCTAACGAGAAGTCCCCAGTCCCCAGTCCCACATCATTAGCCCCGCTCAGGATGAAGCATCGCCCCAGGTGCACGTTCCGCCTTCCCGGGGTCTCATCAGTCACAGGCAGCTCCCGGAGGAGCCGCGGTGACCCGTGGCCATCAGGGCTCACCCAGCCCAGGGAGATTATCAAAACAATAATCGTGACTCACAGAGCAAACCCTGCCGGCTGAGCCAGGCCACGCAGACGGGAGCAAAGCTCTTCACACAGGGCTGCTGTGGGAGATCAAACACCGGGGTCAGGCAGGAACCTTCAGTTCTCTGGTCTGTGCTGGGTATAAAACCTTCTCTGAGAGTCCACGGGGCTGAGACAGCGGGATCTGCTTTGTACAAGAGGATACACAGACATCCCTCTGTCTACGTATCTACAGATATCTACATACATGCCTCTATACATCTAACTATAGGTTATCATGGCTTTATTTTTGGAACCATTCCTCCTTCAGCAGCACCCAGAGAACGCAGCTTTGATAAGGAGCTCTCAGAAAGCACCTTCCCATCACACACATCCCGGGAGCTCAGAAGAGGAGTCGGGTCCTGGTGCTGAGCCCACCCTCCTGTGCCGGCCCCGGCTCCTCGGCACATCACGGGGCCAGCAGCCAGGGACAAACCAAAGCCCTTCCACTGACAGAACGGTGGCCCAGGGAAGTGAGGAGAGTCGGTGAGGGCCAGGGGGTGAGTCGGGGGCTGAGGGGAGATGGCAGGCGTGTGTCACGCTGCTGCCCGGGGCACACAGGGAGCCGCAGGGCTCAGTGCGGCATCAGTCCCTGCCCGGTTTATTCCCTGCAGAGACCGAATCATTCCTGGTGGTTAAACACAGCACAAGGTAGTCATGCCAGTGACAGCACCACAATTACATGGAAATTGTATTCTTACTAATTTGGGGTATTTTTCCCTATGAACGAATGCTTTCTGAAGAGATGAGCTCCAAGATTTCTGCATTCAATTAAACTTGATCAAATCAGCAAAGGAAATAAGTCTTTACAGCATGAGCAGATCCTTTAAATTTTACTAGCAAATCAGTGAACTAAATGCCATCATTTATCATTAACATCACTAATAAACACAGATTCAGGATGCACAGCAAACTAACATCAGCCACACGCCCCATGCTTCCAGCACCACCAGCACCCTCAGTCCTTCCCCAGCTCCCACGCAGAACAAAGACCAGCCCCAAAGCTGTTATTCCAACCTGTCACCACCAGTGCCCAGCTGGGAACCCCAGGATAAGGCCCAAAGTTTAACCTCAACCAGACGATGCTCCTTCCTGAGGATGCTGCGCGGGATGCGGGAGCGGGGAGGGGACCTCAGGCAGAGGAGGGGGGAGCAGTGGGGGCTCAGGCCTTGGAGTCCCGCTCCCAGGGACTGCTCACTGGAGCCCAGCGTTTTCGGGAGAGCCACCCTCCACAGGCTCCTACCAGCCATGGGCAGGGAACGCCAGGGGAAGTGTGGGACTGGGCAGCAGCAGGCGATGCCACCCCGTGTCCCTGAGCCCAGCTGCTGAAAAGCCACCGCTTCAGCCCCGTCCCTGTGGGAGCTGGAATAACCATCCCAGAGCATCCGCTGACGGGGTCGGAGGCAGCACCCACGTGGCACAGCCAAAAACCCAGGCACGTGCAGCACGGGAGCGCTGCAATTAAAACTGTCACCAGGGCAGGGTTCTGCTTCACTTGGGCCTCAACCACGGCAGCAGCCCCTGGCACGGCCGGGCACAGCGGCACCGCACCGGGAGCGGGTCCTCACCCAGGCAGAGCCAGCAGAAGAGCTGGTGGCTGCAAAGGCAGGTCCCCCTGGCACTGCTGAATATTCAGCTGGAGCGGGAGGGGTTGCTCCAGCGAAGCGCTAATCGCATTATGCAGAAGAGGAGCCCCAGCCAAGCGGAGAGCGTGCCTGGGCCTCCCTAATCCCTCTCGACAGGGCAGTGGCACCCCGGTTGCTCCCTCTCCCGAGATCCCACCACCGCAGCAGCAGCCCCCCTGGCCCAAGGAGAGCATCAGGAGGGGCAAGTTAATCCAAAGGAGTGATGGGGAGATGGCAGCCTGCAAGGACGAGCAGCCCAGTGCTGCCGTGGGGGTCTGCGGGAGCCCTGGGAAAATCTTGTGCTGTCTCTGGCCTCGATATTCCTCAATGCCGGGGTGTTTTGGTGACAGAAGGGATCATCGGGATTGCAGGGAGCGGTTTTGGTGACAGGAGGGATTGTGGGGTGACAGGGAGGGATCGTGGCTGTCCCTGGGTGAGTCCACGCTGCAGTGAGCTCCCCTGCCCTGTGGGAACAGCACCAGCACCCCGGCAGTGCCGCAGTGAGACACGGGGAGAAACACTTCCTCCCTCCACAAACCCTGGGGCAGACCAGCGCCTGCCGTTCTGCACTGACGGGTGGTGACCTGAGGGGTGGCCATCGGTCCCTGCAGGAGCGCGTCCCAGGGTGATGGAGGGCAGCAGCCAGACCCCACAGCCCCCAGTGGCTCCCCCAGGAGATGCCGCCGTCTCAATTACTCATCTCCCTCAGACACCTTGTTTGATGTGAGAGTGCTAAAAGACATATAATTTGTGGAGCTAAAACACAGGTATTATCTCGGTGACACATCCGTACAATAGGGAACGTGCTGAAGTCAATCACATTCAGAAATAGGTTTCTATTGCTCTACAGCTTCTTCCTTGCCTCTTGCTCCAGATCAAAAAAGACAGAAAATGATGCAGTTGTTAGCTGGGAAACAGTCATCTTCCTCGTTAAATCACCTCGATCTAGGTAACCTCATCAACGGCCGGGCACGAGAGACCTGGATGAGGCACGCGGGGGCTGTGGGAAGCGGAGGGTACGACGCACACACAAGACCCCTGGTCTGATCCTGTATTTCTTACCACCAGGTTCTCATTCTCCTGCCTGTCATCCACCTCCCTGCCCTCCAGCTCAACGTGCAAGCGAAGGGTGAATCACTCAGCCATACACGGTCACACTGGGTTTTTGAAGCACCAACAAAGACCTGGTGGAAACCCTGTCCTGCTGGGTTTCCGTAACCCTGGGACGGCAGGTTATCACCCTCCTGTCACCCAGCAATGTCACCAGGGAAGAGAACATCGAGCTCTGCCTTCCAAATTGGAGAGGATTAACACCAAATTCTTGTCGGAGGAAGCTGTCGCAGTCCCTGGCTAACATTTGAGAGGAGTGAGACAGGACAGTGTCTGAACAGAGTGACCTTCACAGACACTCCACAGAGCAGCTCTGACCTATTCAAGTACCCATCAAACCTCCCCACGTCTCTTCTGGGGGGGGGTCCAAGAGGAGCCAGGCTTTTGGAGGCTTGGAGGCTTTGGAGGACGTGAGGTTCTCAGACACCACACGGGGCCAGGGCTGACGCTGCGGTTTGCAAACCGAGTGAGGGAGCTGGTAACAGCATCCTGAGCCCCACCGGGAATAAAACAGCAGAGATGGAGGGGGACGTTCCCAGACACGTCAGGGACAGGGACCACGGGCCCCGCTGGCACCGTCCAGCCCCGAAACACCCCATGGCGAGGGGCCACCGGGCACAGGGCCAGCGGCCGCCCGTCCCCACCGCACCATGGGGCTCACCGGTGCCGGTCACCGTTGGGAAGCCAGGACACTGCCAACCACGAGGAAAAACAACAGCCAGTGGGAGCAGTACAATAATTAACAAAATTATCATCAGGAACAAGCCACAGGCATTGGCACAGCACCGGTGCTCCCTGGTCTGGGCTCTTCAGAGCCGGGGCCATTCATGCTCCCCAAATTGCACCCACCCCAGCGGCACATGGGGGGCAGTGGGCACCCTCAACAGGGTAAAGCCCCCCCAAACCTCCAGCACCCGCCAGTGGCCGGGAACCCTGCCCCAGGTGAGCCCCACGGCTCCTGCAGACAACCCCGTCCTCTGCACACCCGGACACTCGGGAGCACGCACCCGCAGGCAGGTGGTGCCTCTGTCGCTCCAGCCGTTAAGGTCCTCTCCCCGTGTCATGACAATATTTGCTTTTAGAAGGCTGTTATTCTTCTGAGCAGCCGCCTTTGGATTGTCTGCAAACAGCTCTTATTTTGACGGGCTATAAATATGGCAGGAGGGACGATATATAAACCAGCACAGTTTATTAGTTCTGAAACACAGCTAAAAATAGACCCACGTGGGGTTGCTAAGTCCTCTGGGCAGATGTAATTGTGGATAATCTAGCTTTAAATATGTGAAGGCTGTTTTGACAGCAACAACAACATTTTAACATATGGGACTGGGTAGCACACGAGCAGAACGCGCCGCTGCGCCGCCTCCAACGTCGCCGGGAAGCAGCGTTTGCATCGCCGGATCCCAGCTCGCTGCCTGCATCTGTCTCTGGGTTTTCTGCAGTAACAGACCCCCAAATAAACCCAAATACCTCCAGCAAGCCACTGGGAAGAAAGCGCCCAGCTGAACACCAAGTGAAGTCTGCCAGGGCAGGAGCATCAGTGCCAAAACCCCCCTGAAATTGTATATAGATAAGTCTTACCAGATGAAATGGCTGCAACACCCCAAGTCCTCAAAGCTGAGAGCACCTTTCTCCTCCCGGTAAAGCTCCCTCCGGCCCAGGCAGGCTTTGAAACGTGCTGCAGGGATGCTGCCTGGGGCTGGGTGTCTCCGGGGGCAGCCGGGGCGATAACGGCCCTTCCACGAAGAGGGAAGCGCTCCCGCCTGCTCGCCGGAGATAGGGGGGAGACGTTGGGACTGGCTAGATTTTGTAAATCCCCAGCCAAGCCTGGGGCTGGCCGAGGCAGGGCTGACTGCCCCTGCCTCCACTCACCTCCCGGGGCAAGCACTCCCTGCTGCTCCCCAGCCACCCGTCCTCTGGCCACCGTCTCCGGCGAGTCCTCCTTTGTCACCTGCTGACCACGGCAATTCCACCCACGGGAGGGTGTTTTGCAACACAGGGCACTGTGAGCGGCCGTGGGACACTGCGACGCTGCTCGTGGAGGACCCTCGGTGCCCCGACTCTGCCAGGAGCTGATGAGCAAAGACCGACCCCCCCGTCCCATCCCGCTCCCCTGGTGTCTGTGAGCACAGGGCTGGTGTGGCACCACTGCCCATCCCGGCTGGCACAGAGGGTACCCAGCAGTAGCAGCAGCCTCGGGGCCCCAAACACTCCTCTCTTTGTACACGGGGGGTCAGTGCCCCCAGCCCCAGGGCAGCTCCTGCCCCATCCTCACTGCTGGGGCAACGGGAACATGGGGGGACACTGGCCTCCACCAAGCCGTGCCTCTGCTCAACCAGACCTCACCAAAGCTCCTCAGACCCTTCTCAATTTCTCTTCTTAAAATTGTACTGCGCCTCAGTAAAAAGAGCAGCTCTTGGGCCCGTTGAAAGTAATTTCTGTCCATAAAGAAAATAGGATGCCATTAAGGCTCCCATCTCCCAGGTTGTTTTTCCCCTCTAGAAAATAGATGTGATTTTGGGGGGTGGTTCTGCACTTCAGCATGGTGTCGGTGAGATGCTGTGCTGTTTGAGCTCCAAAAACCACTGACCCTGACCTGGCAAATCGCCCCAGAACTGCTGCAATACCCAAACCCCAGTGGTCCTTCACAGGGAGCAGCCCTTTCCCTTCAGACCTGAGCCCCACAGAGGGCAAGGGATGGGGGCAGACACGACCTGCCCTGGCACACACCCTGCCTGGGCTTATTGTCAGTCACAAAAGAGAGATACCAAAAAAACACCACCAAACCAAAACAAACCCCAAAATCCATTTTGGTCCTGAGTATGGACATCAGGTGTAACCCCCAGCATCGCCCACCACAGCCACCCCAAGCCCACGGGCAGAAGGGCAGCGCTGCCCATCAGCAGCACCCACTCACAGTCCCAACGAGCTCCAGCAGCAGGGGCTCAGCATTTCGGGGTGTCTCTGTGCCCCCAGACAGGGCAGAGCACGGTGGGATGGGACCACCCATATCTCAGCCCAGCAGCCAGCGCTGCCGCAAGGCAAAGCCCAGATTTCACAGAAGTGGCCACGGGAGGGACAGGCCCATCCCGAGGTGGCAGGACCCCCTCGGCCCAGCTCTGCAGTGACCGAGACGCCAGCCCCAGAGCCAAGCTCCGGCCGGGGCTGGGTGAGCAGCCCTGTGGCCACCCACCCCCCTGCTCCCCCCCGGGCGCTGCCGCCTGGCACCGGGACCCACGGCAGCCCCGGCTGGGCGATGGCATGGTGCTGACCCACTCATCCATGGGCCACCAGACCCTAAACTGGCAATGGAAGTGCAGCTGACAGACTACTCTATTTGCATTAAAATGAAATACGGCAGCAGCAGCAGCGAGGGCTGGCCGAGGAGTCACTCCAGCTCCCAGACGTGCTGCCCTACTTTCACCCCCATTTCTTCAGATTTATATTTCTCCTTTTAAATTACTGACTTCCACCTTTGCTCCCCCAGGCTGAAGATCTCCACCCTGGGGACAAGGGAAGGGATTCTGCCCTTCTGCTCTGGGGAGACAACCCCCAGTGCTGTCTCCAGCTCTGGGGCCACCAACAGCAGAAGGACATGGAGCTGTTGGAGCGGGGCCAGAGGAGGCCCCGGAGATGCTGGGAGGGCTGGAGCCCCTCTGCTGGAAGGGGGGGCTGAGAGAGTTGGGGGGGTTCAGCCTGGAGAAGAGAAGGCTGCGGGGAGACCTTAGAGCCCCTTCCAGTCCCTAGAGGGACCCCAGGAAAGCTGGGGAGGGACTCTGGATCAGGGAGGGAGCCATAGGACAAGGGGAAGGGTTTGACACTGGAAGAGGGGGATGATCAGCAGCCAAAGCCAAGCGCTCGCCTGCCGACTGCCGGCACGGCTGGGAAGAGGCTTCTCCCGCCTCATCGCCTCCCCGCTGCCAATAAAGCAATAAAGGGCTTGCAAACGCTTCCACACATGCCCACCTCCTCCTCCTCCCAGCAAAGGGGGTCCAGATCGTACTGCCTAGCCCTGGGTACCAGCCTGAGCCTGGCCAGAGTGGGGCCAGGGTTTGAGGTATTTTAAGACAAGAAGAAGATCCAACCCACCCACTCAGAGAAAAAGAAAAAAAACAACACACAAACTAAAACAATGAACAAAAACCCCCCAAAAACCCAACCATCACTGAATCAGTGAAGGACTGGAATCTGGATCTGGCGCAGCCAAAGCCCCGGGCAGCTCCAGCCAGGGGTCTGGGGGGCAGATGCTTTGCCTTCCCCCTGCCAGGCAGAACTGCCACCTCGGGTCTGCATCAGGGCATCGCTGACATCCGTCTGAGCAGCCCTCCAGCCCCCGAGCTCTGGCCTGGGCTGGCCCAAACACGCAGGAGGTGGCTCTCAGGCAGCAGACGGCGAGTGGGGACGGGGGGAGCCAGCGTCCAGAGCAGCACCAGGGACCTGTCACCCTCCCTGGCCACTTGCCTGCAGCCTCTCCGGCACTCGGGGGGGGCTCCGACGCCCCAGGCAGTGGCCAAGCCACGGCAGGGACCTGCGGCTGACAAGGACTGTGCTGCATGGGATGCCATGTCTGGAGACATGCCATGGCCCCGCACAGCCTCGGTGCAACAGGAATGTCCCAGCAGAGGATGCAGAGCAGCAACTTCGCTGGGGAAATGTTAACCGAGGTAAACCGGGTTCACACCATCGTTCAGAGAGGGGTACCCTTTCAGGGGGCACTCTGCCACATGAACACAGGGGAAACGCTGCGGGAACCCACCCGGCACCTGCGGGGGAACGGCTGGTTCATGGCCCATCACGGACAGTTTCAGATTCCCAGAAAAAACCTTCACCAAAAATCAGGGTGAGGTTAGAGTCAGGGGACGGAGAAAGATGGTGTAGGAAAAGCTGAGAAGAATTTGCAGTGATTAGATGAGCCACACGCACATCAATAAAAATTAACAGAACTGACAACAGCAACGTCAGAAAGGGAGAGGCGTCGCTGCGGGGCGAGAAGAGGGTCGGAGCTGGCAGGATGATGCATATGAAACAACCTCGCCTCAGCTGGGTGCCCAATTAACTCTCCTCCTCGCCTAGACCCATTTAGAGACTCTGCCCAGTGCTCAGCTGGGAGCCGGGACCAGCCTGTACCTCGCTGTCCCCCCCCAGCCCCAGCACTGGCTTTAACTGATTTTAAAGTTTGCTCAGAGTCCCGGGGTGTCCTTCACACACCAGCCCCACACGCCCCCTTCTCCTCTGCATTTTGGCACCAGAGCTCAGACACCGGCCGCCCCGGCACACGGCTGGGAGGGGGTTGCTGCGGGAGGGGGGGTCACTCTGGAAGGTTCCCCCGGCAGCCCCAGAGATGAGCAGGTACGAATCAAACACCGCAGGAAGCCTGCCCGCCCCCCCATTCACTGCAGACAGGGGTTTTTTAGCATTTTCTTTGCAGCATGAGGCATATATTACTACAGCTGGAGGATAATTGCAAAAGACACATTTGTGTGCAATTACCCATTTTAAAAGGTGGTGATAAAGTCAAAGGAATTTACTTAGACACAATCTGCTCTCCAGACCTTGTCCTCACAAGACCTAAGCACAAGCCTCCGAGATTACTGCTGCAGTCTGCACAGCTACCTCCAACAAGCTCAATCATTCCCACTTCTTCCCATTAACTCCACTCTGGCCCATCAAATATTAAAGAGCCTCAAGCCCGGACACAGCTCGTTTTACAAAGGTTGAGAAAATCTTTCATCTCTTCTCTTCCCGCCTTTATCTCCCACCACCGTTCCCATCGTCAGATGAGCATCACATGCTCTTTCATGTGAATTTTAGCTGAACACGCACTAACTCTCAGTAATTGGTGTACAAGGCTCCTCTGTTCCACAGAGACATGATTATTTCATTGCTATTTTTGTGCTTGATAAGGCTAAACCAAGAGGTGACTCTTTGCCTGAAGGAGGGACTTGATTCTTATTGATTTTTTACTTATATATTTTAAATACTCGGTGGTTTCTCAGCACATCCTCCTGGTGACACCAGAGCACAGAGGGCTGAGGAGCCACCAGCTGGCAAAGGGCTGGGCAATCTCCTGCGCAGGACATCACCCAACCAGCCCGTTCCCGAGGAGTCCAGCTGGACGGAGGAGGAAGGTCCCCTGAGAGGAGGCTCAGGGGTCCCTGCCTGGCCCCTGGGGACCCCTGCACTTGCTGTGCTGCCCGGGGTTACCACAGGGCTGCTGTGAGAAGCAAACAAACTCACCAGGCAGGCTTATCGGCTGATTTTTGATATGCAGAGACCCTTTGATAAGCTGATGTTTCCTCCAGAGTGACCTCCCTGCTCGGGAAGTGGGTTTAGCTCAGCTCCTCCCTTCCCCAGCCGTACAACCTGACCCCAAACTCCACTGCATTTCACAAGCTCTGCATGAAGCCATGCCCCAAGGAGCACTAAGGGCACCACCTGAGCGCCCCACAACACCAGAGATGCTGTTGAGCTTTCAGATAAGGAATACACAAACTTAACAGAAGAACAGAAATCACGCTGGAATTGGTCCATGCCAAAATCCTGGGTCTGCACACGCCAAATCCATTTACGGGTCTCCATTTCGCAGCACCCTGGGGCTGGCCCCGGTCCCAGGGGCTGTTGGCAGCCCTGACCCCTCTCCCAGCACCCGAGCTCCCGCTGCCACCCCTGGGGACATGCACCCCCTCCAAAACCAGCCAGCAGAGTATTTCCAAGCCCTCTCCCAGACCCTCCATCCCCATACGCTGCCTTTGGGTGCTCTGCAACGGTTCCCGAGCGCAGCCCCCAGGCATGAAGGTGGGACCGTGCCTGAGCTCTCCAGAGAGGAGCCGACCCTGTCCCGTTCTCCTGCCCTGGGAAGGCACGGGCACAGCCCCCAGAGCCAGCCCCAAACTCACCAGAGCTTCCTGGGCATTTTGGATGCTGAGCAGTGAGCGTGGCCGTTCAGCAGCAGGCGCCGGGGATGCTCCGTCCTCTGCAGCGCCTTCCCTGCCCCCGTGCAGCCCCGGTACCTCCCCGCGGTGCCCGTCACCGGAGGGGGACAGCCGAGCCCCCGCGGTGCCAGGGCTGCCCATCCATCACCCCCTCCTCAACACTCCCACTCCGCAGTGTCTACTCACTCTCTCCAGTCCCGAGTCCCTCAGACATATTCATGGTTACCATAGGAACTAATGAAACCCAAATTAAAAAAGGAAAAGGAGAGAAAAAA
>JAHREE010100238.1:0-11163 GCA_033628505.1 Tringa tobata | reverse complement strand
GTTTACCCACAAAAGGGAAAAAATGGTTACATTCCCTTTACAAAGAACATGTCAGAATGGACAGAATACAGCTCTGTAGGAGAACCTTTACAGGTCATCAAATTACATGTTCACCTAAATAATGTCAGCGTTGTTCACCGAAGTCAACATACGACTACTGAGAACTAAGCTGTAAGTGGTGTAAAAACACCACAACAAAGCAAGCAAAATTTAAAAGATCAAAATCTTTCTCCGTCTGGAGATGCTGCTATTCAGATGCCATGGAGAACAGCCCACTCTGGGGACACAGCAGCCACCGTGGAGGTCAGGCGTGGTGTGACCTCCAAAAGATCTGGGATCTTTCACATATTTTTTTTTTTGCAAAAGAAAGAATTATGAAGTAAATGCTTGAGACAAATAAAACCAAAATATGCAAAAAAAAAAAAATCTTTGTAATTTGTCTCTAAAGTTGCTCTGATTTCAGCTTAAAATTTTGGGGGGGGTCTTCATTTGTGATAAGAACTTTAAATACTGTGTGGTGTAAATATTAAACATGCCATTTATATAGAAAATGGACCTACTAATCTACTAGGATTTTAAAATGCTTGACTTGAAAAAAATACTCTCATAAGGATTTCCATTGGATGCAAAATAATAAAATAACCTCCCTGTAAAATCAGTATAATTGCATTTAGTGTTATTAAAATTCAGATATCAAGGGGAAAATAAGATCAGAAAAAAACCTGCCTCGGTCTGTGCCAATATATCCCACAAACCCTACACTATATGTTGTTTTAAATTTCCTAAGTCTGCAGGATGGCAGTGCAGTTACACCTAAATAAAGATTTATGACACTTTAAAGTATAATGGCTAGAAAGATCCAAAAGCTACCGTTTCACATAAATAAGCATTTAGGGAGTTATTTAAGGACTGTAAGAACTTCATGAGACCTATTACGTTCTATCGAGTCAATCACTGTAAGAGTCCCTAAATGCATATTTAAAACACCGGTAACATGTAGGTATTTATGCAAAAGACCAGAATTACAGCACACGAGTTGTCGTAGCTCGTCGGGCTGAACTCCTACGCTGGTGCTGATTTTTGAAGCCCTTTTGGGAGTGTGAAATGGCCGTGCAAACACATGCACACACACACTCCCCCGGGGCATTGTACCACAGCAGCGGGGAGCAGAGCACGGCCCCGCTCCAAGCCCTGCTCCGGGGCACGGATCTCCTTTGTCAGGACCTACAGATGCCTCTGGTCTTGACTAAGAAACACGTCCATTGTGCTCGCCTGGAAACTCTAGAGGGCCAAAGGTAAAAAGTGATAAAGTTACCTGGCTCCCCTTTTTCACCCTGGTCTCCCTTTGTGCGTCGGGCTCAGGGATGTCACAGAAACCCTGCTTCTCTGCTGTACTGCTGTTTTCCTTCAGTGTGTTTAAGAAACAAAATAGTCCTCAATAGCCATGCCTTTGCTAATAGCAAGCGGTGGGATTGTTTCCTTCCTTGTCTCCAGTCCCATCTTTCAGGAAACCGGTGGCATTGTTTCCTTCTTTGTCTCCAGTCCCATCTTTCAGGGAAGATGATATCTGCTGGAGAGGGGTCTGAAGTGCCAAGCTGGTTGGTGACAGTGGCTTGTCCCTTTGGGGTGAGGGCTGTCAGCCCCTCTGCCACTCACGTGCTGTGTCTGAGGATGTCAGAGCAGCCCCCTCGAGTGCCACCCTCTGGGACCACTTCGGTGACGTGTGTGGGCCTGGGTCAGTGGGGACAGCAGGTGCTCGTGGCAGGTCCCGTGACCCTGGTCCCCGTCCCCAGTTGCTGCTGGTATTGAGGGGAACCGGCTAAATGCACCACAAGGAAGAGCTTTCCCAGCAAAATGATTACTTGTGAAAGAAGCAGAGAAGTGATACGCAGTCATAACGCAGCGCAAGGACCTCACCTGAGCAATATCCACCATTTCCCACTCACAAAGACGAAGATTGTTGTATTCACAGGACTAGATGCTAAAATAAAGAAGAAAAACTGCATACATGGTACCGTCCTTAGAGAAGCACAGAAAAATCTCCACTGTGAGTATTCACAGGACACATAGAGCAGCAGCTGCTTTATTGCAGGTTCCTGGAAATTTTATTTCTCTGGTTGAAGTTTCCTTTTTCATGTTTAATGTATGAAACCCATGAGATAGACCCAGCTCCTAACACCTATGAGGCAATGTGCTGCCTTTGTGCTCCCTCATGAGCAAATTCCACAGCTTAAAGTGGCCACTCCACACTTCATGATGTATATCCCAGCATTTAATTATTCTGAGATCAAAATAATCCCAGAGGAAGTACATCATGCCTAAAGCATATTGCAAACTAGGAGTTTTATGTATCCAAATTTATAATTGATTATGTTTAAATAGATACCTAATTGATTCAAAATATTTATTTCTCTCAGGCTAAATATTGGCCTGTGAATAACTGGTAGAAATCACAGTGACCTCTACAAACAGTCACGAGCTGTAATTTACCTTTTAAAACTACTCACACTGTGGACTATAAAATTGTATTTTGGACAATATCATGGCAAGGAGATGAACTGTCAGAGTGATTTCATATGAACATCCAACCTTAACTAGATTTTCTGAACAATTTAAAGAGGCGAGGGCTCCTTCTGGCTTCTGGTGGGTGTAATTCAGAAACCAAAGTGCATTTATGGAGCCAAAGTAAGGAGGAGAGAGGATCAGTGAGTTGGCAACAGCCCACCCAGAGAAAGATGGACTGGAAGAGTCAACAGGCTGCTTGGACTACTCTGAGCACAGGAGTTTCTACTAAGTACTGTAGTATGTGTGGGTTTATATATATATATAAAAATATATATATGTATAAATGAGAGTATTTCTATGAAATTTTACTATTGCATATTGTTGAACTCAAGGAATAAAAAGTGCACCATAAAGTTTTATAATGTCTCTAATTTTTTGTACCCTTGGTTGTACCGCCCCATTTGCCTGTTGCCTCCTTCATCTCGCTTATCTGCCTTCCCCAAAGTTTTTAGGGGTACATCCCATCACACCAACGCCTTCTCCTTCCAGCACACACCTCTCTATCACCCTCACTCCGACACCAGTCCTAGTGGCACTACCGATGCCATACAGGTATTTGGGGCTCTCTAAGGAAATAGGTGGGGTTTCACTTTTTCTTTGCAAAGACCCGAAAAGCCCATAGAGGCCAAATACCTGAAGCTCAAAACTCGGTCAAAAATTGTGAACCACCAAAATTCACACTCTAATATTCAATTTTTATTTCCTTTTTTTTTTACATATATATACAAATCGGGAAAGATGTGACCATACAGCTGCTGTTGTGTTTGGATCAGGTGCGATTTTTCTCATACACATAAAGTTCCCATAAAGTTCCACAAGCAAAGCAAATTGACTTGGCTGTCTGCCAAGTTTCAGGAAGTGGGTTTTTTTATTTACTATTAGAACAGGCAACATTTACCAAAGGTGTATGCCGGGATCACTAACACAGCAGCCGTCTATTAATCAGCAAAGGGCAGGTGGTGTTTTCTAAAAACCTTTATGCCAGCGCTGTGGATTAAGCCAAATATTATCAGTTTTCATCTAATTATTTCACAGAGGGTCCCTCTAGCTCCATACACCTGCTACTTCCCGTTCTGAAAGACAAAATTTAATTAAAATCAGGAGATTATGCCTATGCACCTTCTTTTTAAAAAGAGAGATATAGTATCAGGAAGCAAGTCAGGCACCAATACTGCAACCCTCGTAGTTTTGCAGCAAGACTTAGGATATTTAGTACTCTTAAAGCTTAATCTCTTAAAACCGTGTGATTGCAGAAAATTGCAGATTTCATTTTAAAAAGTCAGTTCTGAGCCCTGTGTTAAAAAGGCACAGAGTCTAGGAGGTAAATGACAATAATCCCAAATGTAATTATATTTCAGTCTCATAATTTCCATAACATTTCCAGTCTCGTAATTTGAGAGAAAATGAGTCACATCTTGGCATATTTAAGGCATATCAACCTGGTAACTAAAACCAGTTTTACACAAAGATAACGAGCCATGTTTCTGATTTCTGATTGTGCCCGTCCCAGGATTAAAATGTATACATATGAACAGCATCAACTAAAATACCAGGATACAGGACTCAGTGACAGATTCATCCCTTTCCTAGTCCTCAGCTACACTACCAGGCTTTTAATTAATTTAGGTTTTAAACAAAGTCTAGCTGCACCTGCCCAAGAGATGGCAATGTCTCCCTGTCGGACACAGCTTGTCCAAGGCAAAGCGCTTTGCATTGGCAAAAGCTTTTGTCCTAAGCTTATTATTCCATAATAAACACTGCAATCATTATCTATTTTAATGCTGTGAAATCCAGTCAGCCCGAAACTACCCAAGTTAATAAGCATCTTATGAGACAAAGGGCTTATAGATCTCCACAACAGCAAATTTTATTCAGCAGAGAATCTTGTCCTGCTCCTCGGTGGCACGATGTCAACACGCAGTGACGCAGACTCCTTTGCAGGTAATTTGACATCGGAAGGTATTGCAACACCCCTTGGAAATAAGGAAATGGAAATACCTACTTTCCTTTAACCCAAATTCTTCTTGGCTTTGGCAAATATATGTCTTGTAATAAAGCAAGGTTACAGAACTTACAGTCACAGTGTTTTAAAGAGTCAAATGCTGCAACCTTAAAATCCTGATAGGAAGCAACAAAATCTGGGAACAAAATTGCCTCTCTGTGTGCTGGAGTCAAAACTTGTTGAAAGTTTATAATATTTACAAAATTAAAAAGCATGGAGAGAGAGAATTATTTTTTCTGACATACAAAATAGACGCAAGGGACTTTGGATCGGCACTAAACTCAGAGGAAAGATTCCCACTGATTTCTTTGGAACAGGCACCTAATACCCATGCAAGGTGAAAATTAACTCTCCTGGAAACACAACTCCCCAAGTAACAACAGGCGAGAGGCGGTGTGAGAAGAACATGGTGGTTTGGGGCTCGTTTCACACCTCAGCACGCTCAGAGACGAGCTCCAGAGGCAGTGAGACGCACATCAAGTTTCCATCTCCCAAAAAGGGTAACCACCCGTGGTCTCCCATGTGGTGGCCGCAGTTGCCAGAGTGGGACTGGAAGAGCATCTTCTGGTTCTGCCACAGCTCTGTTACAGGACCTTCTTAAGTGAGAGTATCTCACGCTCTGCCCGGTTACACTCCCACCCACCAAACCACCATCCATCATTCTCCCACACTCATTTATCCTGATTTCCTCTGAAGGTCACCCGAGAGGAGCCACTGCAGAAACCTCTCCACCTCCTCTGCACCTCACCCAGCAACGGGAATAATACAAGGGAATGTATAATAATACTAAATTATAATTATTGTATTGTATTCTTTAGATCTGTTTAGGGCAGGAGCAGAGTAACCTCCTTCCCATCTCTCATAGCAGGCCTTGAAAAGGGAGAAGGAGTAAAATGTGCCTCAGTGGGAAGGATTTCTACATCGGTAGCTGCTGCTTGCAAGGAGGTGACATAGCCTGGTTTGGACTCCAAATGTAGTGACAAGCTTTGCCATATGCCAGACCTCGTGGTGGCATGTAGCATATTTTTCCAAGCAGAGCTGAAAGAAAAAGAAGAGGGTTTCCCCGTTGGCAGGTGCAGCTGTGAAGAAACAGGGATGATAGGACAGAAGGTGGGATGGGGAAAGATAACGCAATAGGTTTTAGAAAATGTGGAGAACTGCTGCTTCAGCCAGAGGCTCATCACAAGAGGGCACTCCAAGTGCTCCCAACAGCATGGCCAAGGATGATTTTACAGCCTGCACCATCCAAAGATGAAGTACAAAGATCCCGACCCTAAGCCTTAATCATCCCCATAGACCTCTGTGCATCCTGAGCATCCTGCTCCATCCAGGACTAGCACAGGAGACAACAAACATCTTCCTGGAATAATTTACCAACAGCCTCTAGGCACAAAGGGAATTACAGAACACTGAGTATATGTGACTAATAGATAAAACACGAAGAATCAGGTGTCTGTGAGACCTACACTTTTCAAACTTGTTTCCATTGAGAGCAATAATAAAGGCTGAATGTGTATGGTCAACGTATATAGGGGAAAACAAAAACAACAACAGCAACAAAAACCCCAAAGCAAACAAACAAAAAAAACCCCAAAACCAAAACAAAAACAAAACCAAAAAAACCCAAACAAAAAAAAAAAAAAACAACAAAAACGAAAAACCTACCTACTGGTAGGACTTGCTCATTTTAAGAAAATTTCCCATGGCAAACTGGTATCAGAACGAATAAGATTAATTACAAGGCTGGCTGTACTCATGCAGCATTGTGAAAGAGCCTGAGGAGATGAAACAGATAGTGGACGGAATTGCGTGTTTTTAAAATGAAGGTGAAAGCCTTCTCCAGCATCTGGGCACAACCCAGAGCTGCTGCAAAACCGCCTGGCAGTGCCACTCAATGGGTGATTCCTTCCAGGCCACCACAAAACACAGCTGCCTTCTCTGGAGGGAAAATGTAAACTCCCAGCAACTTCATTTTTCTCTAAAACACTTAGGAAAAAGCTATAGGAGCAAATCACACGTTCACTGCCACAGTGGGTAGGTTGCTGCCTACTCACTGGACGAAGTTAGGTAACAGTGCAATCATCCAGCAGATGTGGGAAGAGGAATGGCTTGTATCTTGGAGGTATGAACAACCCTGGCTGAAGCTTACAGCAGCTTTGCCTATCAGAAATCAAGATCCTGTAGACGATCCACTCTGCTAAGAAGAAAGAAAGAATTCTGCAATAACTTGACCTATTTGGCAATATTCACCCAAAACCAACACTGATTTGATTCGTATTCACTCCTCCTGTTTTGTCTTTATGATTATGCAAATGAATAAGCTTTGTAGCAAGTAGGTATGTCAATTCAAAAAATTTCCCAGTAACACAGAAAAAGGTAAAAGGTATTTTTAATCCATAAGCATAAATATTCACACCTGATATAGAATCATAGAATCACAGAATGGTTAGAGTTGGAAGGGACCTTAAAGACCATCAAGTTCCAACCTCCCTGCCATGGGCAGGGACACCTCCCACCAGACCAGGTTGCTCAAAGCCCCATCCAGCCTGGCATTAAACACTTCCAGGGATGGGGCAAATATCTGAGTGAGGATGTGAGTATGGACATGTTCAGGTCTTCTGCAAGCCAATAACAAGATTACAATTATAACAACAGGTCACACGCTTATACAGACCATTAAACTGGCTGTAGCAATTTAATATTGTAAAAAGAACACATCAAGAGCAAAGAGTGATGTGAAGATCTGACTCACACAGGATTATAGATCCCGCCCAGCCCTTGTACTCAAAGTTGATTAATCCTTTACCGTCTAATTACTTGTTGTACCTGATCTGAGAATGCCACCCAGCCTCTCCTCTAGCTGGGGTCCAGGCTGAAATTTACCCAGAGCATCAGTTCATATCGATATTTATGAGGACAAATGATGGACTGCATATAAATAATCACAAATTCGCTTTATGCTACGTATAAGCAGTTTCTCACAGAACATCATTTCTGACATCTGCACAAAGTCCAAAAGGAATGGCACCAGGAGGCAGGATCAGACCAGACCACTGCTGCCACCACTGCCCCACTGATGAGCCTGCATCTACTCAGCCTTTCCTGCCTTACAGGCACCTTTGCACTAGCACTAATTCCCAAAACAGAAGCTCTAGACCCGACCTGCTATTCAGCTGAAGCAACTGGAAAGATAATCATCTGGAAATAGTTGCCACACACACCCCAGCAGAGGTGATTGCTTTATCCAGTCTGCCCTGTAATTAGATAAAATGTTGTTCTCCAATTTGACAGGTTGACTTTAAAGGCAGTTTTGTTGGGAGATGAGTCTGTGACTTTCAACAGGAGGACAGAGGAAAAGTAACACCAGATTAGAAAAATAATCAAAGGTTTAGCCAGAGCATCACCCCAGCCCAGCATCCTGGCTTAGGGATGTTTTACAGGAATATTCCACAAACTCAGACAAACCAAGCCTCATGCTTACTCTGGAAGTTTCCCTTCCATTAATCAAGACAGCCTGATTAGCTAGACAAGATCCGAAAAAATACATCCAGATATCTTACTATTGCAAAAAGAAAAGAGTGTGTGTCTATTGTTTTGTTAGTTTTGCAGGAGCACCCTTAGGTTTGCTCAAGTAACCAGCCCCTCAGAGGACCCTGCAGTTCTTTTTCTCCTGCACATAAAGTTAAAATATACTTCTGCAAAATAAGACTACATGGCAGAAAGTGAAATTTCAGACCTTGCCTGAGAGACAGAAGATCTACCATCTGCAGAAGACAGGCGCAGACTACGTAGTGGAGTTAATAAAAGCATCACTGTGACACTTTGATGTGACTTAGTAAATATTTGACATCCAAAGCTTGCAAATACCCAATGCACACATTGACTATGACACAAACGCAGACAGCTAACAAATTAAGGTCTTTATTTTTGTAACATTCATCCCTTTCTGCCCTCGAAGAGTTGCCTTCATCTCTAATGAGCAGCCACACACCCCAGTGGTTGGGGCTGGATGAAGCCTTCACGTGTGAGCGAAATAACCAGCAGAAGACAAGGGGCAGGGACGCTGCAGAAACCTCTGTGCCCAAGGCAGCGTCGATGCAGCAGGATGGGGTCAGGTCACAGAATGGTGCTCCCTGGCAAGAAAGCAACCACCAGAGAAGACACCTAAACTCCTGCTCAAATTCAACATCCAAGCCATGGGGGCAAAGGCAAGCTGCAGGAGCTAGCAGAAGGAAATAGGATGGAAATGCACCCAGACAGTGAAACCTGCCCTGGTGTGCAATCCAGCTGCCCGCTGACCCGAGCTGGAAAGAAAACTTGCCTGTTGGCAAGCACTTCCACAGCAGGGTGTGACAGAGCCTGAAGACTCATGAAATATTCAAAGCCTATAGTTTTGACTTTACAAATGTTATGTTGGCCTTTATGGCAGGTAAGTGATTTTATTCCTGTCTCAAGGGGGTAATTTTCTGGATGTTTCCTGCAGGAGTAAAAGCCAGCACTGAAATCCCCAGTAATAATTAACACAAAACCCGAGCGGTAAAAGAAGGAAGGGAGCAGATCTCCCAGAGCACCAACACCTGGGGAGACAAGGGAACAAACTGCCTTATTTTTAAATACTTTATACAAGTAACAACTTTGGTATGACTTTTACTACGACAAGCATAAGACTCTTAGAGAAGCCTGAGGTTCAAGCAGGTTTGGAGCAAGGGGATGGCAACCCCAAGGAAAGTGCTGGCAGGGTCTAGGTTATTGGTGTTACACATCCTTTATTGTATAGGACTGTTTTTAAGGCACTGGGAGGGTTTTTGGCTCCTCTGCTCAGGACAGAAGAGCCTCCACAGCCCTAAGGCCATCCTGCAGCTGGGGCTGTGCTGGTAAATGTGAGGGATGAGGGCAGGGGGATGGCACGTTGCAGCCCCGGTCGAGCAAACCCACCCACAACCCAACACGGCTCTGCAGCCATGGCACGGACACCATCTCCTGAAGACAGGGACAAACACAGGAGAGGGAGCACCCAAACCTGGTGCATTGGCACCTCACACTGCTGGTAAGATGCTTTTTTAAATGTATTTATTTGACCACATGAACTCTCTCCTTACAAATCTTGGCTGTTCCAACGAGTCTAGTAGAAAAGTTAACTTTTCGACCTTTCGTTTCCTTTTCTTTTTTTTTTTCTTGCTCACTTTCTTTTTGTTCTAGTTTCGTTTCTTTGCTTTCATTTCTTCCAAGGTGCAAGCCAGCAGGCTTCTCCTGGGTCAGTGAGGGGTGGAGACCGACAGGAGCAGGCAGCTCATGGAGGAACAGCAGGTGAAGGGAAAAAGCCTTCCCTCTCTCAGCAAGATAAATCAAACCACTGCCTCCTTTAGATTAAATCCTGTCCTACTTCTCACACAAGAGTTATTAATCCTGAATTCAATCAGGAGGCAGTTGTAACCATCCTCCTTGGTGAGGTTCCTCCCTCTGGAAACACCAGCCCTTGAAACACCAGCAGGACTTGGCAGGGCCCCTGCAGCCCTGTCTTGTCTTAAGGCAAACACCACCTGATTATCAGCAAACCTGTAATCTATTGTAAGGCAAATCCTTCTCCATTTGGTAAGACAGTATGTGTCAAAAGACAAGTGTGAAGCATCCATATACACACTCAACCTTCATCTTCTATGAATTGGCAAGGGCAGCTAACTCCCAAGGAGTGAAGCAAGGCAGTAACGGATCATCAGGGTGATAAAGAGACTGTGGGAAAGTTATTTGTAAACACCTTTTTGAAAAATACCTTAACAATAGCTAAAGCTAAAGGTGTTGTGTGGAGCAAGTGCTCTGATAACCAAGAATGCTTTTGCAAGTATTTTTACAGGATTGGTGTAAGTGATACCCTTTCGCTGCTAGATCGCTGGCAAAAACACTCTGACCATTTCACCCACCGTCCACTCGGGCACCAGGTATTTTACCAAGGTGAAGCTGCACTTACCGACCCAATCTGGGCTCCTGTAGTACTCCAGGACCTACAGGAGCTCTGCTTCAAGCTAGCAAGGAGCACAACTATTTGTAAGTTTAAAGCAAAGCTTCTGCATAAGTATTTTTTAACATCAAAGACTAAGCAAGCATCAGTTCTGCAGTCAACATCCATAAAAACAGCAGCAGAAGAAAGAGGCACCGTTCTCGCTGTATGAGCTGGGAGCGAAAGCGTCACATCCTGGTTGCCCCTGTGCCACCTGTGCAGCTTTGTTTGTGTAAGTGCCTTTTAAAGATATTAGTTGAGGAAAGAGCATTTTTAAAGCATCATTAAAATGTGTTCAAATATTAAAAGAGCGACTTTCATAGCAGCAGTTACATCTGGCCCTTGAAACAGTTTGCATTCCTTTATGGGCCTTCTGTGGTTCAGAAGACACCAGCCACTGCCAGAAGAGTGACACAGTGGCCCCGGATCCCACTGCTGCGTGCTTGGGACAAGCCACCCCTCTGTTCAGGGAGGTCCCCGCTGACCCAGCAGCTTCAGGCAGAGACAGCCATCACCAGCTTTGCAGGCAGAGCTGTGGTGACGGTCACCTCTGGCAGGGTGAAGCGATGAGCCGAACGAACCACTTCACAGCCGCAGAGAA
>JAHREE010100227.1:0-10044 GCA_033628505.1 Tringa tobata | reverse complement strand
AGCACGCTCGGTTCCCTGAGCATCGTCCCCTCTGCTGGTGCTCTGGGGCACGCTGGGGAAAATCCCTGTCGAGGACAATCACGTCCCCAGCTCTTACACATTTTTCCCCTTCCCAGGAAAAGTTTCTCCTGGCTCTGCCCTTGCTGTTTTTCACACCTTCGTTAAGGCCAAATCACCGTCACCGGCTCCTTCGGGGATCCAAACCGAGACCGTTTGGGAAGGTGCGATGTCGCCCTGCTCCCCCGGCACGGCTGAGGGGGGCTCAAAGGCGGCGTTTGTCCCCCAGCCGAGGTGTGGAGGGGCTTTTGGTGATGTCCCCATCTCCCCCTGGCTTTGTTGGGCGGTGACAAGGCACAGACGCCGCTGTCCTGGTGTTACGGGGTGTCCCAGGCCCCGAAATGCCTCCTGGTGCTCAAAAGGGAAGGTTTGTCCCCATTGACGGGCTCCGTCTTTGGCCGCCTGAACATTTTCAGTCTGTATTGATCTATTTTGGTAGGTGTTCCATACAATGAAAAGGCTTTGGGGGATGGCTTTGTGAGGAGGGCCCATCTCCAGCTTCAGCCAGAAGGCTTTGGGGTTTGCGAACGTCTTCCAACAGCAGTTTGAACTGAAAAAGCAGGAATTAGTCTGGAGGGCGCGGGGCAGCGCAGGTGCAAAGCCCCCGCAGCGCGTTCCCGGGCGCTGGGGGCTTGGGAAGCTCCCACCTCCCCCGGCCGAGGGATGGAAATGCAGTAAATCGGGGTTTGCCCCGAAAAGGGTGGTGTGATTTGTGTTCCCAAAGGCAAGGTTTGTGTGACGCTGGGTTTCCTCAGGAGAGGAACCCCCTCGTTCTCCGTCGGGGCAGCTCTGGGTGACGCTGAGCATCCTTCCAGCGCCCGGGGACCGCTGTCAGGGGGGCAGGATGCGGCTGGGGGGCGAAGGCGGCTCTTCCCAGGAGCTGGGGAGAAGGGCTGGGGCAGGAGATGCTGGGGGGTCGCTTGTCTCCCCTTTGCTGGGGACGGGAGCATCCCTGGCAGGAGCCCCCGCATCCCTTGGGTCGCAGGCAGGTCCCCGTGCTCGGGCTCAGCGTCCTCCTGCCGCAGGGACGGGGACACCCCGGTCCTCCTCGGCAGCCGATACCCCCCAAAAACCGCGTCCCTCGATGAATAGCACCGGGTTTGGGTCCAGCTGCTGCCGTGATTGACGCAAAGCCCGTCTATAAATAACGTCTTTCTCTCCCCTCATAAAGACTTTGCGGTTTAGTTTGCTTTCAAGGTCAAGATCAGACCTTTCTAAATAAACACATATCAAAGGATCATTAGCGGAGCAGCACTGTTAAATTGAGATATTAACTTCTGTCAGCCGCGCGGTTCCTTTTTGTTCTGTAACTCGCGACTGCGGCGGGTTTTTATTATTTTGGCCCGAGGCGGTAGCATCTGGCTTCTGTAGAGACTGTAAAAATTAAAAAGCAACACAAATCATTGCGAGAGAAAAGCAGTAAATTCAATGATAAGAATTTAAAATTAAAATGTTTCGGCGCTTTTATATTCCGCGGAACACGAGGCGAATGAGCTGTGTGCCTGTTGCCATAAAGCTGCTGCCGCTCACAGTCGCCGGGCTCCTGCCCTCCCCGCTCCCTCCTCGTCTCTCCTGCCCGAGCAACCACAGAGACACGCTGTGAAGGGAGGCGAGGATGATGATGATGATGGCGGCGACGGTGATGGAGAGGCAGGGCAGCAGGGAAGGTGCCGCCGATGGCACCGGAGCGGGGGGAGCAGAGGGCCCCCAGAAAGGGAGGCGAGACGGGGATGCTCCATCCTGCCGCGCTCAAAGGGGTCGAGCAGGGAGGGTGTGACTAATGCGCCGGGTCACCGGGATGCGGGACCGCATTGTCCCCCGCCTCCAGATGGCCCCCGGAATAAATCACCCCCCTGCGCCGGAGCCGGGGCTCGGGGCGCCCCGCGTTGCTGCGGGCGCCGGGACCGGAGCATCCTCCTCCCCGGCGTCCCGCGGGGCTGCGGCCGGGCGGGAAACAGCCCCGCGCGTCGCTCGGGAGCGGAAAATGAAGCATTTTAGGTTTGGGGGTGGGTTTAACGCTCTGTGCTTGCAGGGCCCATGCTGTGCGGCTGCTCTGAGGGGCTGGGGTCTCTCCCGGTGTTGGCAGCGCCGGGGGGATGCTCTGCCCGCCTGTTGCCGGGTCCAGCCCCGCAGGAAAACCGCCGGCAGGAGAGGAGGCAGCGCCGCCCGCTTTTTAAGAATTAATTTCCCGTAGTTGGTTAAAGTTGGGAAGAAAGCTGCGCCATCTCTGAGTAAATAATAACAATCCAACAAATGCCCCCTTGGGAGAAGTTGCCTTCCATAAAGATGTTAATTAGCGCCTGAGCCGAGCGACAGAGTGCAGAGGCAGCCTTTGAAACCGGGATGATTTGGTGACTCTGGCACCAAACATGTGTTTCTCGTTGGGCGGTTGGGTGTCCCCTCTCTCTGCTGCCACCCCGAAGGCTTGGGGGGCCGGGGGGGCTGGGGGGTCCGGCCGACCCACCCACCCACCCAACGGCACCTTAGTTCTGCTGCCGGAGGTTGGGAAGGGCTGGCTCTGCCATCCTGGCGTGACACCACAAAACCCCCTGTGTCCACGTGTGCGTGTCCGGGCGGCCTGTGGGGAGGGGCTCCTCCGCCCCCTGGGTTTTCTTCGGTGCTGCCTCCCAAAACCCCGCTTTTTGTTTCATAATAATCCCGAAAACAGGCAGGGAAACTGGGTTAATCTTCTTACCCCAAGCAGCGCACGTTCCGCTTCCTCCCGGGGCAAAACCCAACCTCGGTGCTGGCATCCCCGCGGCCCTGCCAGTGCCCACTGCTTCTGCCTCTCCTTACTCACTCCTCCTCCTCCTCCTCCTCCTCAGCTCAGTGCCAGCAGGACGTGTTTGGCATCCCCAGCTGAGCCCGGGGCCTTAAGTGTGTCCTTAAGCCCCGCCGGCTCTAGTGGCTCTTGATCCCATCCGTGCAGGCGTTGTCCCAGCAGGGTGGCCATGGCTTGCCCAGCCCCAACCACGGCATCTGCCACCGGGCAGTGGGTGGCCATCCCGTGCCAAAGCCACAGGGGGTGCGTAACCCGCTTGCCACCACGGCCCTGAGGATGCTAAAACCACCGCCCTCCCCTAACACCGCTTTTCCTGCTCGCCCGCAGCACTGCCCGGGGGGTGCAGGCTGGTGAGGAGCCCTTGACACGCTGGCGAAAACACGTCAAACGTCCCCAAAATCTCATCCGGTAGGCGCCGGCGGCCCTTGGGTTCCTGTTCTGCGCCGCCTGCCCCCGTCCCGAGGTCAGCGGTGGTTTGAGTGCGGTTCCCTGGCACGTGCATCACGTAAGAGACGGTGTGAAATGTGGGGGTTGAAGGAGGAGCGAGTCCCATTGGAGACCCCGAATTTGAGGGCCGGGGATTTGGGGGGTTCATGGTGGGCTCCCTCGGCGTTCCTCGGTGCTTGCACCTGATGCTGGAGCCTTCCCGGTGCGGCCGGTGGATACGGGCTCCTGGCGCTATTGATGGTGGCTGCAGCGGGTGGAGGGTCCGCCGCGGTTCTGGTGCCCGGTGACGCGGCCGCGAGGACGGGGAGGGGGAGATGGCAGCGACACGGGGAGAAGAGCTCAGGGAAGGGCGGTTTGGTTTGCGCATCCCGGCGTTGGCTCCGTGTGCCGGCACCGTGCTGCCACAGCAGGGGCTCGGCAGAGGATGCTTCGCTGGCGCGGTGGCCCCGGTTCCCTCGGGTCCCTTCCCTTCCTGCCGCAGCATCCCCCGGTCGCCTGCTCTGGGGGTCCGGGCCGGTGCCGGGGGGTGGCATGGAGCTGGGGGGAATGCGCAGGCGCGTGCACAGGCACCAAGGGGGGGAAAAACTTGAAGTCAAATGTCTGAAAGTCAGATCCCTTTTTAGTATGAATTTGCTGTATCTCATTCTGAGCACTAATTCCAATTTAATTGCAAGTGGCCTGAAGCCTCTTCAATAGGAGTAACAAATGGTTTGATTTTGTAAACTTCATCAGACTGCATTTTAAATGCGACACACTAGCCCGGCTCGAATGCCAATGAAGCACTGAAGTAGCTCTCTGTTTACTAATTATCCGTTTTTACTTCAAGCCACGCTGGCTGGCTTGTCTGATTAAATCGGATTTGTGGGATAGAGAACAGCTAGCAGAGTTTTCTCTATAGTAAACGAGATTGAAACTATGGGCCGCCTGGCTGCACACTGTAAATTATATTTCCTTTTAAAGGGGACGTGTCGCCTTTCTCCCGCCGGCGCTCCTCCCGCATCCCAAACGTGGCGGCGCGGCTCCTTCCCGACGGGACCCCCGGCCCCGCGTGGGCTCGGGTTTTCATTCCTTCCCCGGCAGAGGCAGCGGGTGGGGGACGGCGCCGCGCTGGACGCCGCGATGCCGGCAGCATCCCTCTCCGTGGGCTGGAGCGGGGCGGAAAAGCCCCGGGATGTCGCATGTTGCGTCTTCCTCGTCTCTGCATCCCCGGCGATGGCGCTTCTTCGGGAGCGAGCGCTGGAGATGCGGGGCGTGCGGCTCCAGGATGCTGCCGGAGGGCTTCTCCTCCCGCCAGCAGCCATCCATCCCCGAAAAACCGCATTTGGGACCACCTGATGTTTAAAACTCCCTTGCCCCCACAGTATCCGAACCCCAACCCGGCCCCGGACCCCACGGCAGCACCGATTCACGGTCACGGCCACCAGCGCTAGGTCTGATGGGGATCCCCAAACCCGGGGCCGGGGGGTGAAGGTGCTGCCGAGCACGAAAAGGGGCTGCGCTGCCACCTCCCCGGTTGCTAAGACTTTAATTCCACGAGCTTGACCTGTGCCGCCCCCTCCCTCGGTATCTATCTTTGTGCCCGGGGGGCTTTTTATATTTTAATTTGCTTTTGAACGTCCTGCGAAATTAATGGTGCGCTGGGGGCCATTGTGCGGGGTACAGTAGAGGGAAGGGCCGGCGGCGCCCGCCGAGAGCTGCCGCGTTTCCCGGGGAATGAATTGCTCGCCCGCCTTCACCCCTTTTAATTGTTGACAGTAAAAAGCGTTTAAATGCCGCTTAATTTGTAATCATCTTCCCGCAAAAAGGGGAGAAACCATTAAAACGTCAGGGAAATGAATAAATCCGTCTCTCGGTGGTTTGGGGCGGCGGCGCTGCTTTATCGGGGGTGATTTTTCTTCCGATGGCTGAGGGCTGGCTCGGGGCTGCTGCGGGTGGGAGCCCGGGGATGCGCCTGGGGTGGGAGCCCAGGCGCCCTCTCACGAGCTTTCCCGGTTTCCCCCCACATCCCATCCCCTCTCCAAAGACGGGACACGGCTGCGCGTGCAGCTTAAAGACATAATACATAAATTCAAGTTCATTGAGCGCCCGCGGCAGGACAGAGCCTGGCAGACCCTGCCAGGTGCCGAGGTCCTTGGCGATGCCCAACACTGGTCCCCTGCATCCCGCGGCTGGGCTGGATGCAGGGATGCAGGATGCAGGGATGGAGGACGGAAGGTGCAGGGATGGAGGATGCAGGATGCAAGGATGCAGGGATGCAGGGCTATCTCCTGCATCCTCTGCCCCCACGCCGGGCTGGCATCAGCCTTCACACCCCACGGAGGCTCTTGGGGGGTGGCTGCTCCCAGGTGGCTCCACCAGCTGTGTCAGGGCACGGCCACCTCCCCATTCACGGGGTTTGGTTATTTACTAATGCGTTATCCGAAAAAAAAAATATAAATGCAACTTAAAACTGCCCTTGGCGAGCGCTGGCAGGCAGCACCCCGTGGGATGCCCATCTCCCAGGATCCCCCTGTGTCCCCGTGAACGGGCCGGTGCGTCCCCTCGTGCAGGAGGCAGCTCGTCCCCATCGTTGCCGGAGCCGGCCCATTTTTTTTCAAGCGGGGGCCAATTAGTTTCACAAATGAGGGCCCTACGGTGCCAGGGAGGATTTGTTACGGCCCCGCGCGCCGGCCCGGCGGCATTGTCCTGCCCTCCGCCCCCGCGGGAGCCCATTGTCCCCAACCCCAGCGGGGGCTGCTGGCGGCAGATTTATCGGGGCCGGCGTCCCGCCGGCCGGGGCCTCCGCTCCGCAGCTGGCCACGGCGCTGGGGGCTCAGCCCCGGGGACCTTTGACCCGTCCTGCTGTCACCGCCGGGGCCGCCGAGGGCCGCGGGGCCGCATACCTCTCGGGATTTGCTTCGCACGGCCCGTTTCGGGGCTGCCTGCTTTTTTTTTTTATCATTTTTCTTGATTTTTTTTTTTTTTTTTGTCTCAGGAGTGTTTTGTCCGCAGCTGCGTGGGGGGCGCGCGAGCCCGTGCCCCCCCAGGATAAATCCCTGCAGAGGGAGAGAGGCAGCTCCCATGCAGGGCCGCTCTCTTGCTGCTTTTATTCCCGGTTCAGTAGGTTTTTTTGCAGATTTTGGAGCGTTTCTGGGCTGTGTGCCTCGGTGACGCTGGGGCTGAGCATCCCTCGGGGGCAGAGCCGGCCACCACGGCACGGCAGATGGTGGCACGATGCTGGGGCCATGGTGGGATGCCAGGACGGGCGATGGGATTCCGGGATGCCCTCGGGGACGCCCATCACCCAGCTGGTCCCCAGGTGGGGGCCGTGGGGCTGCCCAGGAGGATGCTGCCGGCATCTTCCCGCAGCCGCATCCCTCGCTGGCACCTTCCTGCCCCCCCGGTGGGACCGCGATGCCGACAGTGGCCCCGTGGGCTCCCTCCAGCGACTCTTCCTCGTTGCCACCGCGTCCCCTTGGGTGGGTTTTGGCAGCAGCATCCCCCAGCCCGGCTGTTCCTGACGCAGCGCGGAGCTGCCGGTTACCTCCAGCATCTTGCCGCTGCTAATGAATTGCTAATACAATTTTCTAGATAATTTTATTTCCATAGTCCTCACATTTTAATGTCTCCAAAAAGCTCGCGTTTATTTGCTTAATCTCCCTGCGTAATACAATTTGCACTGACTCACAGGTTCTGAACAATCAGCTGTGCATAAACGAAAACAAATTGTTTAATAACACAGAGGTCTGATATTTTTATTGCCGGTGTGTCGGGACCCGGGGTTGGGGTTTTTTCCCTTTGGCCTTTGCTGCCGCCTCGGTGCAGCCGGTTTTGTACCCGCGGCTGGTGGGACGGGGCTGGTGTGTGCGTTGGGGCTCGGGATGGCGGGCAGCGTGGGGGGGGCAGATGTGTCCCCCTCCTGCCCCTGGGGCAGCTCTGAGGGGTGTTCCTTGGGGTCCCCTTTCCCCTGGGCGTGGAGGGGTCCCAGCTCAGCAGCTCCCCAGGTGCGTTGAATTGACAGCCCCACACCTGCCTCGCCTTTGGGCTGGGGCTCCCAGCTGCCTCCAGTGCAATAAAAATCCCCTTTTAGCTCCTCCAACATTCCCACTGCAGGGCTGGTGGTGGCAGGGCTGGGGTCCTACCACCAGGACCCCAATGATGCCCAGAACCCTGCAGTTCTTGGGGTCCCACCAGCTGCGGGAGCATCCCTGCCGCCAGGTGGGAGTGGGGACCCCCCGAAGGCCGGGTGGGGTGGGGTGGCGAGGCGAGGGTCCTGGGTGCGGGGCGGTCTCTAATGGCTGTCTGTCCCCCGTGGCAGGTACGGACATGGCGGTGTTCTGCCTGCTGTGCGGGAAGCGGTTCCAGACGCAGAGCGCGCTGCAGCAGCACATGGAGGTGCACGCCGGGGTGCGCAGCTACATCTGCAGCGAGTGCAACCGCACCTTCCCCAGCCACACCGCGCTCAAGAGGCACCTCCGCTCGCACACAGGTACGGCCACGGGACGGGCTGCTTCCCCGGGCATGGGAAAAAAAAAAAAAAGGCAAAAAGAGAGGTGAAACTGTCTTAAAAGTGTCGAGGTGGCTGAGGTGGAGGCTTTTTGGGCCAGGAAAAAGAAACAGAAGGAAAAAAAAAAAAGAAAAAACAAGCCCAGAAAGAAAAAGCCGTGTGTAATAAGTTGATCCGGTGTGAGGTGACATGTGACCTCCCCAGGGGATGTGCCATCACACCCCGCTCATCCGCTTACGGGCGGGAGATGCACATAATCAGCCCCCGCCCGGCCCTAATGGGATTAGGGCGACCTGCGCGAGGTGGAGCTGGGGCTTCGGCGCGGCCCCCGGGGCTTGGGCCGTGTCCTCAGGGCCCCCGCACCGTGTCCTCGGCTCCTCCGACCGCGTCACCCGGCGCAGCCCGGGGGGGTCAGGGGAGAGGCCCCAGCCCCAAGGGAGCTCCTGGCCACCGTGAGCACATTTGCTCAGGTCCGGCCACAAAACCCCCCCATGCAGGAAAAAGGAGACCCGAGCGGGGCGATGGGGGGAGCTTTGCAGCCCCGCTGAGTGTCGCCGCCCGTGCCGCGGCTCGCTGCAGGGGCCAGGGGCTCCTCACCCCCCATTGCCCACAGCGCTGGCGCCGGCGTCCCCCCGGGCTGCGCTTTTGCTGCTGGTGGGGAGGAAAGCGGGTGCGGAGGGAGCAGCCCCCTCCTCTGGTGTGTGCACCAGCCCCAGAGGGACCGGTACGGCTCAGGGGGATGGGCTGGCAGCACCCCAGGCTCGGTCCGAGCAGTGGCCAGTGGCCACCAGGCCCACACGTGTCCCTGGGCTCGGGGTCCCCGTTGGGGAAGCGGGAATCGCACGCTGCCGATAAGCACGTTAATGCCGAGCGCCGGAGCTATTTATAACCGGTTAATCCGGTGACCTGGGCTGCGGGTCGGGCCCCGCACGTCCCCCCCCAACCTCTGCCACCCCAGCAGCTCCCGCTGGCGAGAAAACACGGGGCCGGGGGGGCTTTGGGAGCGTTTGAGCCTGCTGCCGGGCTTCATCCTGCATGGATGCGGGATGCTCATGCTTCTCCGGGGACCAGAGCGCTCCCATTCATGTGGCTTCTCCCAAAATCCCAGCATGCGGAAAGGCTGCCGGCCCCCGGCTGCAAAATCACTGCCTCTGACTACCAAATCAAAAACCGAGGCCATAATTCGGAATTGGGGCCGGGGAGGTGAAACGCTTCTGCCAACGGGCACCGCCTTGGGATGGGGGGGTTGGGAGCACATCCTGAGCAGCCTCCTCATCCTCCTCCTTCTCCAGTCCCCGGCTGGGGGCTGCGGGAGGGGGTGCGGGGCCGCAGGTCTGGGCTGCGGCACACGGGGAGAGAGTAAAATATCATTTTAGAGAGGAAGCGAAAGCGCAGGCATGTGAGTATATAACGAGAAGGACAATTTATGCCCAGGCACGAGTGCAGTTTGACACGGGGATAATGAAAAAACGTAGGTCATTGTGGATGACTTAAGCCTTCACAGCTGAAGAAAATGTATGAAATGCGGGGAACATTACACGCTTGGCAGCTCCGCACATCTGCAGCAGGACAAGTGAAATACAGTTGGCCATTCTTTACCATAAACTGTGCTTGTAGGATATGCGGCACAGAGAAATTGTAATTACAGTGACAAGACAAATCAGTAATATTTAAATATTCATGAACAAAGTCTCGGACGATCAATCTATCTTTATTGTCCTTGCCTTCGCGGCTGTAATAAATAAGTAGCTGGAGCCCTCACCTTTCCTTCAAATCATTCCGCCTCCGGTGCCCAACCGGAGTTCATTTATCAGCCACCCGCTGGGGAGCGCGGGGGACGCCCGGGGCCGCGCCGGCCATTCCGGGCCAAAACCCGGGAATTGGGGACAGGGGACGGGAGGGCGGCGGCGCCCCGGTCTCTGTGCCCCCCAGCATCCCCTACGCGGGGACGGGGCCCGGTGCCGCACTGGGGTGGCCGGGACGCTCCGTCCCCCGGGACGTGGGTGCCGGGGGTAAATCCAGGCCGGGGGGCGGTTTTGTCACAGTGGCAGCTCTGACACCCCCCGCGTGTCCTTGCAGGCGACCACCCCTACGAGTGCGAGTTCTGCGGCAGCTGCTTCCGCGACGAGAGCACGCTGAAGGGCCACAAGCGCATCCACACCGGGGAGAAGCCCTACGAGTGCAACGGCTGCGGCAAGAAGTTCAGCCTCAAGCACCAGCTGGAGACCCACTACCGGGTCCACACAGGTGGGTGCTGCGCCGGGGGGGGCTC
>JAHREE010100157.1:0-12281 GCA_033628505.1 Tringa tobata | reverse complement strand
ATCCAAACACAGAGGTTCTCTACAGGTGCAGGAAATGCAGGTACTGAGTCTTCTACATTTCTCCGTAAAATGTAATTTTGAAATCAACTTGAGAGAAAAATAGCCTGTGTAAGTCAGTGGGCGTGTCATTTTCAGGACAGGGGTGATGCCTAAGTTTCCGTAGAGTGTACGCTGCAAAAAGACAAATAAAAGTACCTTATGAAATACAGAACATTTTGTTTCTTGAAGTTGTGCAGCACTTGTGCAGCCTAAACTGCCACATTCTATAGGCAGGCATAATTCTGCTTGGCTCTGTGAAGCTGCTTGCTCTGAAACCACAACTTTCTAGTTTATTTTTGACAATCAGTTTCTCCAGAAGAAACGTCGTGTAAATTTTGGGGATTTACTACGTTTTAACTACCTTTTATAGATTACTCAAAGTGAAACTGAATAATCCTGCTATTTCCTAGGTGTAGGTTTCTTCGAGTATAAATTTGACGTTTTAGTAGGTAGGAACTGCTTAAAAACAGATCTAATACGAGACAGCATACAGCTGTGGGGCAGCTATTTTCTATTGTTTGTAGATTTCCCCAGTTCAAAAACCCAACTATTTAACTTCTTTTCCCCCCACCCCTCCCTCCCCTCTGTGGTGGAGGGCAGGCGCGCTCTGTTCCGTGGTTCCAGCATTTTGTCCCACGCGGAAGGAAGCGGACCGACGGCCTTTGCCCACAAGAGGATGACGGACACCGCGCAGCTTTGTGGTGATGGCCGTGAAAAGTGCACCTCCTACTTCACTGAGCCCGTGCAGTGGATGGAGCCGGCGTTGCTCGGAGTGATGGAAGGACAGGTGAAGGGGAACATGTGCTTGATTTTTTTTTTTTTTGGTGTTTTGGTGTGTTTGGTTTGGTTTTGTTTTTTTTTCAAAGGCAGAACAAACTGTTTCTGTTCCCTCAGGCAAGGCACCCACACAAAGACCTAGGTCTCCCAGCCTTTCTAGTGTGAATTTTGCAGCTTATGAACAGATTTTTAAATGTTAAATATCCCTTTACAAGAAAATGAGCTGGTGATCTTGTTGGAATGAGAACACTAACCAGGGTGTCAGACAGGGTCTACCTGTGTGTTTTTAGTACGAGAAAGAGTTTGCGGGACTTACAAAGCCTATTGTGGTCTCAGGTTGATGGAGGGGTTCTGGAGATTGGCAAAACTGTCCTGGAACCACACCAGGTCTGAGCAGCTGCATTTCCACCCCTTCCTTTCCGCCAGCACAGCTGCCTGCTACACCCCAGGCTAAACAGCCATGACATTTTTGCTTTTTTGTCTGTTTTTCAGCCTGTTTAGCTTCAGTGAAGTGTTACAAGGGAAGGAGCTGGCTCGGCACAGGTTGCTACCATAGAAGTATATTTTAAATAGACCTACACCTGCATGCTCCTTAGAGTGGGTCATGAGGGTAGATTTAGATTAGATATTAGGAAGAAGTTCTTTAGTGTGAGGGTGGTGAGGCACTGGAACAGGTTGCCCAGAGAAGTTGTGGATGTCTCATCCCTGGAAGCATTCAAGGCCAGGCTGGATGGGGACTTGTGCAACCTGCTCTAGTGGGAGGTGTCCCTGCCCATGGCAGGGAGGTTGGAACTCGATGATCTTTAAGGTCCCTTCCAACTCAAACCATTCTATGTGTTTTTTTCTTGCAGCTTCTGTGTCCCAAATGCACGTCGAAGCTGGGCTCCTTCAGCTGGCGGGGTGAGCAGTGTTCCTGTGGCCGCTGGGTGACGCCTGCCTTCCAGATCCACAAAAGTCGAGTGGATGAAGTGAGGACACTGCCAGTTGGTAACTTTCAAGCTGCCAAAACCTGAACTTGTCCCTTCCCTCCATGGACTTCTTAACTTCCACAGAGAACTGCTGGCTAGTCTGTGGTTGCCGGGACCGAGTTTGTGATTTCCACCCCTTTGTAATGAGGTGGAACTGCTTGAACATCTGCTCTATTTGAGCTTTCTGTATCTCTAATATATATAAAATAGCAAACACTTCCTTCAAAGAGGTGTTACACAGTGGTCAAGTATGTCCAAAAATGCTTGAATGTGAGGTTTTTAATATATTCTCACTTCATCTGTTGCTATTCACAGAAGGTCTCAACTCCTTATTTAAAAGGATTGCTAACATGTTACTTTCGGGCTGTGGCCAGCCGTGCTGCTTTTCTTCTGATCCACAAGTTTCAATCAGTTTGTGTGAAACACACAGCTGAGATTTTAGGAGGTGTATTCCACAATATGAGGTAGGTGGCAGGGAAATATTTTAAGACTTAGCGAAGTGCCATAAATGGTACAATTACACTTGTTGCGTTAACATGCATGGCAGCTACTAGCACCAAAAGGCAAGTTCAGACTTATACTTGTGGTACAATAAAAG
Source organism: Tringa tobata (assembly GCA_033628505.1). NCBI lineage: Eukaryota > Metazoa > Chordata > Aves > Charadriiformes > Scolopacidae > Tringa > Tringa tobata. The sequence goes on along the minus strand of JAHREE010100157.1, from coordinate 9,899 downwards.
GAGTCCTAAAAATCTCTACCCCAAGCATATTTACTACACTACAACTCTTTCTTCCACATAATATCTAGGGAGATGACACAAGCTGTACTGGAATGAGAAAACTGATGTAAAATGTCTGTGCCCCATTGCTGCTTACAAGTTTAAAGAGATCCCTAAAATAAAATAAGATTTTAAGGAAAAAGAGCATGCTGTGTACACCACTGTGGCACAAGTTTGGTTTGGTAGAGGAAACCAGGACAGAAGGACTTACTTTAAATCCATTTTATTCTCATTGACTTCAACATATTTTTTTTTTTATTTTTTTTAAACACTATTTCCAGCAACATACATTATGAAATATACAAGATAAAGTAGGTGGTGGGGTTCTGCCCATCTTTTCATTCCTCCCACAGCTGTGGAGGGAAGACTTGCAGGACACAGTGAACATCAGAATCTCAACACTGGAAACAGACACAAAACAAAAAAAAAAAGACAAAAAATATATATGAAACTGTTTGAACTGGTCACACTTCAGGGCCAGGTACAGCACAATAAATATTAGAACTGCATTATCTTAGACATCTTCTGTAAAGTTTATAACATCCTCTATTTAAAGAGATAAGAGAACATCCGGTTTCTAGCATGAAATGCTACATAGTACAGTGGTGAAGGGTACGAATGATGGGGAATCCAGCAAGGGCTTGGATGGTGACTATTCATTCACACATGCTCATTGGAAAATAAGCAGCATACACTGAAAAGTTTAGTGAGCTGTAAACTTAACCATTCGCTACCAGAATGTCAGCTGGAGGAGTAGCTCCTTTTGGGAGAACCAAAAAGTTAATCCCTTTAAAGTTTTTCAGCCGGGCTGTCCCTGCCAAACAGCAAGTTGATACCGTAATGGAAGTGGCAGCGTTTGGTCCGTAGCGCGAGATCCCTTTGCATCTCTACTGTTCAGAGCTGGCAGCCAGTGGAAGTACTTTGGTGCAGACTGAACACTCACATAGCCACCCCACTGCCACGGTGCCACCAACAGGACCGTAACAAAGCAGCAGATGGCAGCTGGAACCCAGCTGGGCACAGAGAGCAAGAGGGAGAGACTGGAGAGGCTGCCAGCGTTTTTCTCTCTCAGTCTGTAGCGCTGCTGTGAGTGCTGGGCTCCCAGAGTTTGACAGAAAGGTGGCTCTATGCTCATTCCTCATCTCATACTAGTTTTGCCAAGTTGTGCCAAGCACAAGACACAGCAATTTTGGCCTGCTTCACACGGTGCTTCCAAGGCACAAAGCAGAAGACCAGAGTCACTGGTTTCTCTCGTGCTCTAACCACCAAGGCAGGATTAAATACATTTTCTACTCATCAACCTTCCCCCTGTTCATCCCCTGCCCCCAGAAGCATAGCATCGTACATTCCACTTACAGGAGAACTGGGGACCTTCTGTGCTACCGCCAAAACGGGCCACATGAGCACAGGTGGAGGAAGAAGGTTAAGCTCACACTTTCCTTTCCTTTCCTTTCCTTAGCGTGCTCTGGGCATTGCACCGGGAGGCAACGGCACCGGCAGACAGAGCACCACCGAGGAAGGACTGTGTTCCTGGTCTGCACCCGTGGCATCAGTGTAAGTTGCTAGGCATGTCCTGCAGTACACAGCAGCAGTCACAAGCTTCACAAACTAAAGCAGCTGAGTGTCATGGAATCTTAAGGGGTGAGTAGGAGGTAAAGAAGGTAATATTCTGCTGGAAGCTGAGCACCTATGGCTTTGATTTTAGCTGATGCCGAATCCAACAGTTCTAACTGTATTAAGTAGGAAAATAAAATTCTATTTCTCCAGTGTACAAAAGTATACTGGCTGCCTGTACGTGCTCATCTTCTAGAACTACCACATTTCAATACCAACAGACTTGGCTGAGGGTTGCAGAAGGGACAGAGTAGTGAAGAATTTTTGGTTGTATCAACACGTCAACAGAATACGGTCAACAGTTGTGTTTGAGAATAGGGAGCTCTATGTCATGATAGTCACTTAGCAAAGTGCCAGATGTACATGCCCTTACCACTGCCAGCTCAGAATGTACCATGTGACTGCATTAAGATCTATACCTCCTCTGCCGGTACAGCTCAACTGGTTGCATCCCAAGGTGAAAGACCAGTTACCAAGAGAGCTGGGAGAGGCAAGGAGAAATTTTTCCCACCCTAGAAGTGTACAACAGCATTTCCTCACTCAGCCAGGCCCATTCACGCACCACTCACCGTTTCAGACACACAAAGCAATGCCAAACACAAACTAAGAGGAATGTTTTGTAAGGACACTCTCTGAGTATGAACAGGGAAAACACAGGGATATTTATCAACTCAAGTACTGTTGCATCATTCTTGTAAGGTAGGGAAGCAGAGGAGTTGAGATGAGGAATTGAGAGGACAAACTGGAGTGGTCACAGATGTCGAGTCTAGTCTTCCAGACTGCGAAATGCATTCTGCATATCCTCAAACAGCTGAGCATAGTCCGCCTTGATTTTTGCTTCACCATCTTTGACAGGGTCCTGAAAGATAACACAGCAAATGAACAGATCTTTCAGGAAAAGCCCCAGGTATTTCAGACAACCCTGTTTTGCCAGAGCTGGATTTTTAATTTCTCCACTTCAGGAGTAACACTTGCTAACTACAGATCAGGTATTGTAGCTCCATCTCTGCCTCCTGTCTGTCTCGCCAACAGTCACAGATACTGGACAGTAAATTGGTGTTTTTGTAACCAGTGCTTACTCTATTGAAAAGCAACTGATTTGGAGGGCATTTAGTAATACCGAGGGTCTTAGCTGACACTGTGTGATTTAAGATCTGCAGTGATTAATATCAGCTCCTATCTCTAAATCAAATGGAGTAAGGATCTTTGTGACTCAGAAATGCCCTGCTGTACTTTTCGGGGTGCATCCCCTGTAAGTGCAAGAGTTACTTTGCCATCAGTTGGAGGTCGCTCGGTTCCAATTGAAATCTTATTGTGAAATCACAATCAAGAACACCTTTGTAGAGCTTCATCTTCTCAGAATACTTTTCATGAGAGGGCAAAAAACATAAGTCAGCTTTGCTCTGAGGCTGCAAGGCCTTCCCTGCAAGAAGCTTTAACTGCCAGGCTGTGAAATCTGTTCAATGTCTTCATCTTTCCCTTAGCGCTACGTTCCTCTGGGTCAGTGCAGCTCTTGGGAAACAGAGGGGACTCAGATGTGTGGATGAGCTACTTCTTCATTGTCTCTCCAAAGTACACAGGCCACAAGATGCAGGACATTCAATTCTTAGACATTTTAGACTGTTACCCAGGAAATACGATTTTCCTTCCATAACTATCACTGTATTAGAGAGCCAGCTCCACTTAACATGTATTTACCCTCTGGATCCCCCTTTCAGCTATGCTGTCCACCACTCTGCTGTATGCCAGATGTCTTCTGGTGGCTGGGGTTTGTAAGAAGTGTATTACTTCCCCTATCTAGATAACCAGTTTTCAAAGAAGCTCTTGTCTGCCCAAGCATATTTTTTTATGTTTTTGATGATTTGAGAATATATACCAGAGATCTGCTTACTGCAGAAACAAGCCAGTACCCTGCAGGAACACAATATATCGGCATACCCACACCAGAACACTTATTTTAAACATAATTTTATCTTATGGTACTCGGTCTTGATAGATTTACAATATTGGCTTGAGTTATAACAGAATAAGAATTACACTTCATAGAGAATATTCTTTAGCTACCTTAACATCAGCCAGCATCACCGGTTACTGTCGTACCAGTAACTGCTGTATCAGCATGATCTGGAGGAGTTTTAGGAAAGCTGTACCCTAAAAAGAAGCCTGCTGAAGTTACCCAGAGCAGGTACTCCAGGCCACTTGTTTTCTCTTTAGCCCCTGTTGAAGTTACTCCTCCCTTCCTCTCCTCCTAGTTATCTGCCTTAGGCCCTGAAGCCAAACACAGGGGACATCACATCTTACTGCAGGAGACGAGCATTTCTTTCCTTAACTTCTATTTTATACAGCTTGATCGACATTGCTATCATTCACTTTTTAGCACATTCCTGGATTTAAACTTTAGGCTGCTTTCATCTGCTAAGTCTCTTTAGAACAGGCCATAATTTTTTACAGAATGTTATCACAAAACCCCCAAAACAAACAGGAAAGGCACTTGTACAACTACCACGAATATAAGTAACAAAAGAGCCTGCTGAGTGGAGTTGCCAAGGCTCTGCAGCCAGCACCACTAGATTTCTGTACTGACCATTCCTGCACTCACAAACTAAACCCAGTTCTTAAGTGTATTGAAAATGATTGCAAAAAGTCCCCGTTCATACGCCTTTATCTAAGGCAACTGACGACCACCTTTGAGTAACAGCCTTTCAGAGTCACTGGAAACTCACAAAAAGCAGTGCAACCCTGTTCCTTACAAACATACCTTGAATTTCATGGAGGTAAGTCTGTAGAGGATTTCGCTCATGTTCTCTCGGATGATGGACCACGTGATCTTATTGTCACTCTGGGCTGTGGTTTCTACAGCACGGCGTGCCATGTCATAAAATGCAATCATATTGGAAAGCATTCCCACGGTTTTATAGAAAGGGCAGAACCTGATGGAACAGAAAAGGATCTGTCAGGCATTTTGGAACAGTTCACAGGACAAGCGTTTGCTCCTGCCTTCACAACAACTCTGAATTCTCACCTGAAAGAAAGAGCGCTAGCCTGCTTTACTTCAGGGGTTTTTGGTACGTGCTGTCAAAGGAGAGAGACCAACTCTAAAAGGTCCCACATTTTTAAATAGGTGAGTCATAGGCTGAGAGAACCATCCTGAAGTAAGGTTTCTGAAACAGCACCCAAACACTGGGTAAAACAGGAGAGAACAGGAACCACCACTGTACAGTTCTCATATTTCAATCTGTGCCAATACTAACGAGAAAGGGAAAACACCAGAGCAGCCAACGGAATTCCTCCTTCCTGTTTTGTCCATCATGGGAGCAGGCTTCTCCAAGTAACCTGGGGTGACCTGACAGCTCTGCGTTTCTTTGCTCACAGGAAAGGGAGTGTTTCTATGACAAGAACACTCCACACACAAAAAGCTCCTTTTTTAATGGGTAGATGACTGTCGTGGAAGGTACCTCATTATTATTTATACACTATGTCATGCTACTTCCTGTGCTTCCCTTCTGCATACAAGCAAACCTGCCCTAGTGACCTAATCAAAGGCACACACCATTACAGAATGATGTACACCTACATTTTTAGCAATGAAGTATTCCAAGACCTCCTGATCTACCCGGGCCAGAGAGTGAGATGAACTACAAAAAGCACCTTTGTCAGGCTATTGAAATAAAAGGATAGCATGGAAAGAAGCAAAGCAGACAGGGATAATAAGCATTATCTACGGAAAAGATCCAGTAAGGTTTTTGATGGATCAAACTGACTCAAGAATTATGCAACAGTAGCTGAAAGCAGATTCTTGCAGCCCCCCATGCCTTGCTAAAAGGTTGACAAAGGGTGTTGACTGTGAAAAAAAAGTCGTCCTTTCCTCCTCCTAAGGAGGACAGGAGGACATGCTTTTGCAGAAATATCGGCTAACTGAGGGCCTGAGAAACTCAAAGGGTGCAACTGCATTTGGAAAAGGTCTGCATGCCTTGAGTAAGGCAACGTGAATACACTGTTTGATCACAGAATCACAGAATCTTCTAGGTTGGAAGGGACCTTAAAGATCATCTTGTCCAACCGTCAACCTAACTGACAAAAATAGACACCCACACAACAAACAAGGAGCATCATCACTAAACCATACCTCCCAGCACTACATCAACCCGTCTTTTGAACACTTCCAGGGATGGTGCCTCAACCACCTCCCTGGGCAGCCCATTCCAAGGTCTGATAACCCTTTCAGTGAAAAAATTTTTCCTAATATCCAGCCTGAACCTACCCTGGCGCAATTTGAGGCCATTTCCTCTTGTCCTGTCGCCTGTGACTTGAGAAAAGAGACCGACCCCCATGTCTCTACACCCTCCTTTCAGGGAGTTGTAGAGAGTGATAAGGTCTCCCCTCAGCCTCCTCTTCTCCAGGCTGAATAACCCCAGTTCCCTCAGCCTCTCCTCATAAGACTTATTCTCCAGACCCCTCACCATCTTTGTCGCCCTTCTCTGGACCTGCTCCAGCACCTCAATGTCTTTTTTCTGGTAGGGGGCCCAAAACTGGACACAGTACTCAAGGTGAGGCCTCACCAGTGCCGAGTACAGGGGGATGATCACCTCTCGGGCCCTACTCGCCACGCTGTTCCTGATACAGGCCAGGATGCTGTTGGCTTTCTTGGCCACCTGGGCACACTGCTGGCAAAATTGAAATTGGGTCCTCAGCATGAATGGCCTACCTAAGCAGAGTTCTTCCATTTGCTTATGGTGAGTAAAACTAATTTCTGCACTGGTTGGCTTCCAAGGAAAATAGCTGTCTAAATCCAGACTACACAGGACTAAGAGGGCAGAGTGGCCGGTCAGAGCTCACCTGTCGTAAGGCGTATAACCATTCTGTTGCAAGAAGTCATCCTTTATCAGCTTGGCAACCTCCAAGGTAATTTTATCTGTTTCTGCCAAGGAAGCCTAGAAAAGTAAGGTAGACATTAGTTTAGTACTCAAGTCCACAAGGACATGGTATGTCCTGGTCAAGAACTGTTATCTTTCAGTACCTCTTTTCTTCCCACCCTCTTAAGATTCCAGCAGAATTTAGCAGAATTAAGAATTCCAGCAGAATTCTCTCTTTTGGATATTTCTCACTCCCTGCTATAGAACAGCCCATTTAATTGATAGCCAAATTAAGATGGGCCAAATAGTCAATAAGTCTACTTTAAATCTATCTGACAATAAACAATGGAAAGAAGTTTACTTTAAGATAATGGAAAAGCCACCAGACACAGAAAACGCATATAGCTCTGCTATGAGGTACACTGAAATATCACCTTCCCACATAAAGAGGTAAATTCATTTTTACCTTCTTTTTCTTGTCCATGGAAGAAAAACTAGATTTTGGCACAGTAGATCAATAAGTAATTTTAAGAATTTGATACTAGTCTCCCCAGCTACCAATGGGCTTTCCTGCTCTGGCATTCAAGAAAAGTAAAGGAGTTGATGACAACATCTGTCACACTCTGCAGGACAGGCACAACCCTGCTGCACACTGCTGCTGTCAGCAGCACAAGTCACTTTTCTCTGCCTTCATTGTCCTTTTGCTAAAGAGGACAGACTGAGTTTTAGGTACTTGCTTTCTAGACAGGAAGTTTGGACCTTCTTTTGTGAGGAGATTAACAGAATTCAGAAATAAAAATAAAAAAAAATCTCTGATTGTTTTTCCACTATTTCCCCTTTCTAAAGGTTTGTTGCAGTTGTTAGCCAAGCCCAGACAGAAACTGTTAAAGTAACATCTTTGAGGACAAGATCACCAGTTCCAGTACTACTATTGTGGGAATAATGCCTTGTTACAAGCACTGGCTTATCAAAATCCATTCCACACCAAGGAATTGATTCTACCCTGGCTCTGTAAACTAGTCTTTTAGAACGTGTTTTTGTAAATAGAAATCTGCAGAGGACCCCAGGATCACACTTCCTTTTATTTGAAGACACATCTAGAGAGGACAGCTCTGCTAGGCAAGATCTAGTGAAAGGCCTCATCTCAGTTGGGCTAGAACATCAGTGAATAGGGAGAGCACCAGGACCAAACTTTCTCAAAATAACTGTAGTTAGTACATGTTACCAGACACTACCATCACCTCGTAAATCAGCACACCTCATCTGGACATCATGGGATTAAATTACTATAAAGTAAGTGCTAGGCACCTGTCAATTATCATCTTTACAGTGCCAAGCTGAAACACAAGAGTTTTCACTGCGTCCCTTTTGAGAGCTCCCAAGGGAAATTTTCCTGTCCAAGTTCAGCTTTGTCTCCATAACAGTGAAGCAAATGAAGGAAATTAAAGAATGCTTGTAAAATGGAGCCATATGTCACGTCACAGATTTCCATAGAGAAACCAGGTAATCACCAGTTTTTAGAAAAAGCAGACATCACTTCTGTTCCAGGCCAGCTTGTAAAAGCCAACACCTCTGTTCTGCGGCTGGCAACATGGTTTCTAATGAATTGTAACCCTTCAGATGACTTCAACTGTAAAGGCAAATTTGCATCATTTCTCTTTGAAAGATACTTCCAATAGAATACTATTGTAGATTGCAACAAAGGGCATTTCATCAGGACTAGGACATGGAAGAAAGTGAAGTTCTTAACTCCAGCATTAGATGCCCTGCAATCCAATTTACATGAGAAAAGCAGTGTCAAGCCAAGGTTTACCAAATCTAAAAAAGTATTAGAAGTCAAACGTGTAAGAAATTTGGAATAAAGCATAGTTAGAGGCAGGAGAGTCTGACATCTCCCAGTGACCATTTGCCTTTTTTGCACAATGCAGTATCCATCAAGTCTGGTCTAATACATGCCCAAAAGCCTGCTCTAGCAGTAAGGAAATGGAGGATGGCTCATTGACGCCACAATTCCTCACAGCTGGTTACTCACCTTCCCCACAAGCTGCACAATCTCTGCAAGGTCCTCTTCCTCCTGTAGGATCTCTTTGGCTTTTGTCCTGAGAGGGACAAACTCTGTAAAATGCTTGTCGTAGTACTCGTCCAGGGCACGTGTATATTTGCTGTAACTGATCAGCCAGTTGACAGAAGGGAAGTGCTTGCGTTGTGCCAGCTTCTTATCCAGGCCCCAGAAAACCTGTCAGAAGCCAGAAAGATCAACCAGTGTTCCAAATCAAAAATGAACCAAAATAATTGAAGGCAATTAAAAAAACCAAGAAACCCAATACAGAATGCAAGTTTGAGCAAATGCAACGTGGCAAAGGCTATCACAAATGAAAGCTTCAGAGAGAAAAAGGAAGACTTCCTTATGTTAATTTAACTGTAGCAGTGACTTTCAAATACACTTCTCAAAAAACGATGCATCTTTTAAGCTGAGTTTAGCCTTATTCAGCTTGAGACTCCTCATGAGGGAGAAGTTAGCCATAACAAAGACAATACTGGAGTCTAATTAAACGTAACCCTACTAGATGTAACTCCTTTTACCAAAATAGGGCTGCAATCAGTTGCAAGACATTCTTCTCCCAGTCAGCTGGTCTGAGGATTTTTTTGTGGTTTCAGTGGATGTATTAGGAATGGTTCACTTTCTACCTGAGCTGAGAACAGCCACATTTGAAATGAAGCTCAATGGGCAGCAATGAGGAAGTGCATGGATATTCCTGAGCAATCAGCATTGGAAGGAATTGCTACCTTCACTCCCTCTTCCAAAGGGATCTCAAACACATTAGTTCAGAGACCATCTCATAAGGTCACCTTTTACACTGCTGGAACATTTTCCAAAGGACCCTACAAAGCTGCCTGTGTCAAATCAAAGCTCTCACACACCAGCCACTGGCACAAACACAGTGAAGCACAATCATTTTGAGTTCAACAAAGTAGACAGAAGGGCTGCAATGTTGTGGGACGCACCTGAACAATGCCCAGAGTAGCAGATGTGACAGGATCAGAGAAGTCACCACCTGGGGGAGAGACACTGAGCAGGAAGAGAGAAGGAAAAGTTATCAGAATTGCTTTCACAATTAAAACTGAGGTACCAAACATATGACTGCACAGCTCCATGATCACAGAAACCAGAAAAGTTAACACAATTTCATGTAAGTAACAGATTGCAAGCTTCCACTGCAGAAAGTGTTTGATGCATACCCACACAGGTGTAATATCAAGCATTCCATGAAATATAGTTATATATTTCTATATAATATAGTGACTGGATTGACAGTACCAAGGTATGATTTCAGTCATTTTAGCTCCAGGTAGTAATTCTGGCTTGCATTATCAAACTTACCTCAGTTGGAA
>JAHREE010100058.1:0-23214 GCA_033628505.1 Tringa tobata | reverse complement strand
GAGTTTTTCTCAGGGCTGTGAGCAGTGTACCTCCAGTCCTCCACACCCCCCCGGCTGCTGGGCTGCTACAAACCAGCTGGTGCATTAAATTGAAGACAGTTACAAATAAATTATTTGCTTTATTGCTTTTCCATGTAGGCATTGGCCACGCTGCCACTTGGGACACGCGGGAACGCAAGCGGGAGGGGTGAAATGATGAGGTACAGAACACTTCTGAGAGAGATGTGACAGATTTTGAGCTGCAGTGTGTCTAGGAGCAGGTCTGAGCTCCCGCTTTGTCTCGCCTGCTCCCCAGGAGCCTTCCTCTTGGTGGCACCTCATGCTGCACAAGGTGACTGAACAACCCCCTTCCCATCTAGATTACAGAATCACAGAATGATGTGGGGTTGGAAGGGACCAACCCCTTGCCATGTTCCCCATGAACATGGGAAGCTCCACCTAAACATGAGGAGGAACTTCTTTCCTGTGAGGGTGGCAGAGCCCTGGAAGAGGCTGCCCAGGGATGTGGTGGAGTCTCCTTCTCTGGAGACATTCCAACCCCACCTGGACACGTTCCTGTGGGACCTGCTCTGGGTGGCCCTGCTCTGGCAGGGGGTTGGACACGATGATCTCCAGAGGTCCCTTCCAACCCTATGTGATTCTGTGATCCGTTGAGGCAGAGCTGGCGTGTCCCACTGCAGCCTGCTCCGGCCGGGAGCCCCCGGCGCATCCCCTGTCCCCGGACACACTCTCATCTAACGCGGGTTAATTCTGAGCAGAGAAGGAACAGAGAGGAGCAGGGGGGGTTTAGTCACATCCCACGCAGATTTGCCGACGGTTCCCTTCAGCTGGAGCTGCAGCATCATTTCGGTGCAGCCGAGGTGTTGGGGTTTTCTTGTCCAGGGTCATTTTTTTTCCTTGATATGGTCTTTGGGCGCCCTCCTAGCGCTCAGAATGGTCTGGCTGGGCTGGCCACACTGCCACCCTCCTGCCCGTGGTCCACATGGATCTCCTGAGGCTCGGGAGCCCCTGGGAGCCTAATTGGTGGTGTCGGGAGCGTCTCCAGCGCGTCTGGGCTCACGGCCGCCGTTAGCATCCTGTGCTGCTGCTGCTCACTGTCCGGACACGGGCCAGCAGCTTGTTTGTTTAAATTTGTTTCCATAGGAATTTGTAAGGACCATGGGAACATATTTTATTTGACCTAAACAATAAAGAATGAGAGCGAGGAGGGGAGGAGGAGTCCTGTCACGTCTGATCTATGGGCCTGGTTTTTCTCTTAGGCTGGGTAACCTCCTCAGCACTGAATGGACCGTCTTGGCAAGTTGGCTTGTTGGTTTTTTCTCCTTTGTTTTTTTTCAAATGCCTGCATGGAAATAGGTCAGAAATAGCCTCTTTTTAAGCACACGGGGCAGCTTTTGGGTCAGGCTTGCAGTAATTCGGAAACTCTGCTTTTATCATCGAATCACAGAGTGGTGAGAGTTGGAAGGGACCTTAAAGATCATGGAGTGGTCTTTTGTCACTGTGGGTTCTGCTTACAAAGTTACCCAGGCATTTTTTAGCCATGACCAAGCACCGAGCCCCCAGCTGTCGTCCTAGGAGAATATGTGTGCACTTAACCGTGCTGTCTCAGGGTCTGCAGCGTGGTCCTCCCTCCACTGCTGGGTCTGCAGAGCAGCCAGGCTGTCTGTCACCCAAACGGGTTCCCTTTTTGGAAAAGAAAACTGTGAGTTTCAAAGGTTGTGGAATGTGTGTAATATTCACCCAGCCCAGGTCACCTACGGGCTGCGCTGACTGCGGTTTTTGTCTCACCTGGTGATAGAAAAGGGGTAATTAAATGAGAATTAAGGTAGAGGAAGGTAATACTGACTGTTCTGCCTCAGTGGTGCTTCACGGGCTTTCTTCTTAGTGGCAAAATCATGGTCAGGAAAGGGCAGTTGAAATACATTCTCTCTCAGACAGGAAAAAAAGCTCACGGTCAGGAGAGGTGAGTGAAGCCTGTGTTTTCTGCTTTATCCATGTTTTCTGCTTTATCCATGTTTTCTGCTTTATCCGTACCGCCCTTAGCCAGCACAGGGGTTACTATTCTTACATGGATTTAACTAAAGACCAGTCATTCCGTTCGGTTAACGTAGGGCACTTGATTTTATTCAAAGGGTGAGATACAAAAAAAGTAAGCAAAAAGACAAAACCCAAATTGTCAAAACACTACAGACAAAAGTAAGACAGCTTCTGCATACAGCACACAACAGGAAACAAGGTACAGACTGGTCCCCACAAACCAAGCCAGCTGGGTATGTACAGGCAGAGGCAAATAGGTCTGGAAGGGAAGAAAGGGTGGTATTTGCCACTTCAAATGTCTATTTACATAAACTGAATTGAAGGCAAATAGTTTTCTTTCCTTTTATTCAAACCAAATGCTTCTTTGTTTCGTCTTCTTCACTTTCTGGTGGAAAGGAGGGACTCCGTGCTTTGAGGCAAGTTTGGTACATTCAGGTAGGATCTAAAATCAGCCACAGCTAAACACCGGGGTGCTGCTGCTTCACGCGCTGGATCTCAGTCCCTCCCTCCATCTATCTCCTGCCAGGCACCTACTCACGGCCTCGAGGTCTTACTCCTGACTGCCAGAGAGAGGAGAAAAGCCCAATTTTGCACTAACGTGTTGGTCTTTCTTACGCCTTTGGATGTCCCACTCCACAGCTGACCCCAACCCAGCGTGTCTCAGCCAGCTGGGAGACCCCCTGAGCAGGATTCCTCGTGGTGTCACATCCACGAGCTTCCTCCCACCCGACTGGGGCATGGTCTCTTCTTCCAGCACAGAGGGGCTGGGACTCCACAAACACGGGGGGGTCCAAAGCCACTTTCTGGCCGGAGGGGCATCCCCGGGGTGGTGGCAGGTAATTAGCATCACATCAGTGAGGCCGTGCTAAAAAGCAGCCGGCGTTTGCCATGTCACTGCTGCTCCTTACAAGGACACAGCTGCCCAAATACCAGCTCGGGCTTTTTCTAAGAACACGTGTGCAGACAGCACTCGCCCCTCTGGCAAATTCAGGGAAGAACTGTCTACAGCCTTTCTTCAGTAGGAGGGAAAACCTGACAAAAGTATATTCCATGGACGACTCAGTTCCCTCGAACACCCTCACTATCGGCGTGGACGTTGAGATCTGTCAGGCAGAAACAACACGAGCCTGAAGTTCTCGGGTCTTTGGCAATTAAAAAACCCCTAAGACCTACGGGCGTGCGCTTCCCTTTAAGCCCCTGCAGACACAGATGAGGAAAACAGTGAAATCCAAATAAATTCTGACAGAAGTACACAGGCAGCTGCTCCTCCAAATGGCAAAGGCCTCGATCTGTATTTACCTGTGGCTCAATTTTAGTGCCAGGGCTACTGAATTTTTAAACACCTCAATTAGGAAGGAGGGGATTTTACTGGCTCAGTAAGCAAAACATTCATTTTGGAGAGCAGAAGACTGACTGGCTGTTAATAAATATCACAAGGCATTCTAAAAGTTTTCTAAGGAAAAGAGAAACATCTCTTCATCAAAATGCAACACATCGAGACAAAAATGAGGTAAGGAAAGCTAAGAAGAGTCCTTTATACATTCGCGCTTCACACAGGCATGGCAATTAACGACAGGGAGATGCTTAACGAGTTCCCTCCCGTGCTCATCAGAGGAATTCTTCATCCCAGTCTGCTCCTCGGCATCCTGTGACATGAAGCATGACACCAGCCTGGCTGCAAGGAGCCACTAGGCCTCCCTTTTGGCAGGGGCTGACACACTTCAGGCAGTTTGCTGGCACGCAGGGGGTGACACTACCTTTCCTTCTGACAAACGAAGACTCTGTGGTGAGTTTTTAACGCCTTAAATTACAAAGAATAAGGATCTGTCTCTCACGGCACAAACGCAAATAGCTCGGCGATATCTGTACAGTTACACCCGACACGAGAGTGTCAGACTTAACATTTCTAACTTAGGCTCCTGTTCTTTGGTCCTCTTTGTACACAACTTAATTTCATAAATAATTAACAGCCTGCGTTACGAACTTGTACTGAACAGCCACTTGCATTTCAACGGGGACGTCTCCCATCCTGTTTGCCGGGAGACTCGGGAAGCTGGCGGACAATCATCTGTACAAGGCCAGATAAAAGGCTGCTTTTCTTCGAGTGGAATAGGAGAAAAAGGTCTTAAACTAATTCTCTTGCAGGGTTCTTACACACTGGATCCCACCCTAACGAGAACGCGGGAGGTGATACTGCAAGTCCTTGTGTCCTTGTGCTGGGGGGAGACAAAGGAGGGGTCCCTGCCTTGGTTCCTTCCAGCAGGAACCTCCATGTGAAAGGTTTGCAGAGTTTCTCTTCTAAGCGAGCTGAGGGGGAGGAGGAGGAGGAACTGTCATCAACTTGTTAGCACTGAACACGTGCTGTTTTTTTTCTAAGGGACAAGTGTCGCCTTCAGACGAAGCAGGGAAAGCTGCTGGTCATGGTCAGGCAGAGGCAGGAACTGGCAGGAGTCAGCGCCTCGTAAGCAAATGCTCTGTAAAATGCAGTATTTTCTACTTTGTTCTTAAACAGACACTGGCAGCACAATGCGTCCATAAAGTAATAGTCTGAGTACAATGTATTAATAAACATACATATATTGGTTTCAAGTGGTGGCTAAAGCTAATTCAAAACCCATTAAGCTGGTAGGAAATTCACCTTTTTGCATTGGGAAACACACAGCCAACTGCCCTCTAATGACTTTGAAAAAGTCAGCGTTAAGTCTCGAAGGTGTATTTTCCGTGTGATTTCTGATTCTCTGCAAGCTAGTTACAAAACTATTACCAAGGTTTTATATTTCTGACACATCTATCATGCCTTTTTCGTCCCCTCCAATTTTAAACCAGCTGAGTTTGACACAAATCACATAGGAACTGCTCCCAAATAAACCAGAAGCCAACGCTTTCGTGGAGGGCCTTTGGCTGCCGTGGGGAGCCCCCGAAAGGGAGCGTTAGAGCCGTCTCTCTGCCGGGGAGAGCCGAGGAAGAAACCTTCCTCTAGGTGTTCAGAGGAGCCAGGGCCCTGCAGCTCATGATGCTGGTTCCTCAGGAGGTGTGTTGGTGCCACAGCACTCAGCTGGAGGAGGAAAATCCTCCGCGCGGGAGGATATTTTTAGCTTTTGGTTAAAAACTGACCTCTACTTGGTTAAAAAAAAAACAAACAAAACACCAAACCTCAACAGCAACAACAAAGCCCCAGCACAAGCTCTTCACGTGCCTCTTTTCCCCCGCTCCGGGAAGCACCGTCCCGAGCGGGGACCTGGCTTCTGCTCCTGCTCACACGTGAAGGCACCAGTGAAGCTGCTGCCCTGGTGGGCACGGCCACTGGTGGCCCCCCCGTGTGGCCCCCCCAGCACGCGATTGTCACCTGCGAGGTATTTGGCATAGATAAAAATCCTTCTGAAGCAACGGTATTTCCTTCGCGCGTTCACCCTGTGCCCAACATCGAGGAGGCTGCGACAGGTGGGTTGAAATTCCCTTTTGTACACGAGGCAGAATCTGACCCCAAATGCTCGTTTACAGTTTCCTTTGCTGTTAAAACATCCACACAAACATGACCAGTCACAGCTCTCGTTCCAGTTGTGGATTCGGGGACCCTGCTTCACTGCCTGAGAGCATGGCAGGGAATTCATTCTACGGTTTCTCATCAACAATTGGAATGAGCCACACTGGATAAGAAACAATGACACATCTTAAAGTAAAGAGGGCCCCTTACCTAGAAGAGTCGGTAATCCTTAAAGAAAACCATTTAGTATCTTTCATGGAAGTCTATTGTTCAAAAAAACCCAAAGCTATTGACACAGCATGTGGAATCAATTTGACAATCACTAATGTAATGGAATTATGGTGATCTTATACACAAACAATGATTTACCAAAATAAGATTTACCTAGGGGACTTTAAAATCAAGTTATTTTGGTACCAAAAAAAGTCTTTCACTTAATTCCCCTTTGCCCCTATGATTCAGATGATCTTTCACTCTACAGTTACGGCCTTGGCCAGATTTCTTGGAAAATCAACCTGCAGAGAGGGAGGAGAAAGAACACGCTTGTGAGTATTTACACACTTCCTTTGTTTGTGTATAACTCTGTAATGTCTGGAACATTTCTTCTGCGTTTCAATTGAAAATGAACATATTTGCGTGTTAATTTAAGACAATCAGTGCAGAAAAGGTCCATAAACCTGAATTGTTACCACTCCGCTGTCAAGAACTAAGGAGTTGGTCCCTTCAGTCTATGCTGTTTCAGTGCTCAAACGATAAAAGGTCACTGTGATAAAAACCAGAGGTGGGCGTCTGTATTAAGATCAAGTACCCAACACAGACTCTGTTGGTCAAGCATCCTTCTGGGGATCATTACCTTCCTTTTAGCTCCCTACCAGCCCTCCAGAAACTGTACCCTTGTACCAGAAAACAGACACATGTCCAAACCTGAACCGCACAAGGCTGCCTCCACGTTTTGTTCACAAGAAGCTTCTGTACCTGCCAGGTCTACCCTTTAACCTCCAGTAGCTCAAGTAATTCTACACACAACCCCCACGGCCTTCCAACAACGCCCAGAGCGTCTTTTCCACATCTGCAGCCAGCAAACATGAGCACAGAAAGGAAGGAATACTCTACTCACATCGTATCCTCTGAGAACTGCGAGGTGGAAAGCCAGCAGCTGGAGGGGGATAACGCTCAGGATCCCCTGCAGACAGTCCACCGAATGGGGAACTTTGATTGTTCTCTTATTGTTCTTAATTGTCTCGATGTCTTCCTTATCACAAATCACAACAGGTCGCCCCTGCAACAAAGAGAAATGTTGAAGAAAAAGAGGTCTGGAAGATTCTCTTCTCAGTTCTGTTCACAGTGCCTGCGGCAAGAACTTTTCACTTAATTTAGAACGAAACAACATCCCATGGGCATCCCCCTGTAGTATAAGGGGTATATAAGGGGTAATAAATATATATATATATATAAGGGGTAAACAAACCACACCAGGCTTCTGCAATCTGCTGCCAAAATTGCACTTGGAATGCCCAGAATATCTACTAAAGTCACATTTTAGGCACTGACACTAAAACAAATAGTTTGGGTGCCCTGTAAACTGCTTTTATATCAAAAGCCCCATTTCTGATGCACCCTCAACTTTTCTAGGCACGTACTTGCCGTGCGATGACCTGCTGGAGAGCGTTCTGGCACTTGGCGTAGGTATGGTCCCTCATGATGATCATGATAACGGGCATGAGTTTGTCCACCAGGGCGAGAGGGCCATGCTTCAGCTCGCCCGCCAGTATCCCCTCGGAGTGCATGTAGGTAATTTCTTTAATTTTCTAGATGGGGAAAAAAAAGAATTCATAAAGCTTTGGGTAAACTTGTAAATATTTTTCAACCATCTCTGTGGCTTCTTCCACTTTCCTTCTAACTTTGTAAAAACGCGTTCTGGCTCTCCCCAGATCCGGTATGTAGACAAACCAGCCTGAAAACCGAGATGGAAGCGGTGCCTCTGGGCTGAGCTGCTTGCAGGCAGCACCACTTACAGCTCCAACACCAAACCCACCACAGGCCTTAGGATTTGCCATCAGCCAACACATCTACCACCGGGCTGGAGCTGGGCCAGCAAACGCGAAGAGTACGCACTTGCATGTCAGTGTGTAACAGAACTTACAATAACAATAACCTCCTCAAAGGTACAAACCACAATAGAGAAGTTTTGGATGCTGAGCAATCCTGGAAATGCCACCCCAACAGTTCAAAGAACTGATTTTGTTGGGGTGCCCCGTCTGTCACGGTGAAGCAATCCCAGTGTGAATGTAGAAAACACACAACACCCCCGAGCTCGCAGTTCCTTAAAACAACTTGCAGCCACGTGTCATTTCCTGGGCTGAAATCTGAAATCCATAGCTAAGAACACTTTGAACCAGCTTTAAATACAGAGATCTCTTACCAGAGCTCCCTCAAGACATGTAGCATAATGGTAGCCACGGCCCATGATGAGAACAGACTTCTGATGGTACAGCTCTGTGGCCAGCTTCTGGATCTCATCATCCATACTCAGCACTTCTTTAATTAAGTCTAGAAGGAAAGAGAAGAATTCCAGTTGCGTGTGCTTATATGCCTGTGCCTCTCAAACCATACACACTGGTTATACTTCAAACACCAGTAGCAGGGACTTGCATAAAAATTGGACTCTCTTTTTTATTAGTCCCATTGAGTGGTTACAAAGAACACGGCTGCAGAAGTTATTGCCAACAGCCACGTTGCACGTATCCTGTCCCCTCGGTCTTTCAAAGCACAGGTCAGGCACTGCTGAAGTTCACCCGTGGTACTGAGTTTCAGCTGGTGAGAGGTAACACCCGCGGCAGGTTCCTACCTGGCAGCCCCTTCAGACCCCGCATGATTTCCTTGCGCCTTTCCTGCATGGAAATTCTGTCATCGCACATCATCAGAGCAAACATCACCAACGAGACAAACTGGCTGGTATAGGCCTAACGAGGGAGAGAGAGAGAGAAAACACTTCATTAGGACAGTAACCAAACAGTCGTCCCCTACTACGTTAAATCCTTAGACCAGCCCTTGACTTTATTCTTAACAGGGCACCAAATGGCAGCTTCCTTTCCAGTGAAGTAGCAAAGATGAACGTGAAATTCACAGGGAAAATCTTGAGCAAATCTCAAATGGAGGTGTGCAACGGCATGATCTCCTTGTACTTCAAGAGACTGAGATACAACAAGCAAAATGGAATATTTCTATGATTCCCTGGCAACTATTAAATCCTATTTGTGACAACGCCCGTGTTCTCCTTCACTGGAAGTAACTGCTGAAAACGCAGAAGATGGGCAGAGCTGCTGGCTGGAGGGGTTTGGTGGAAGCCCACCACTAACACCTGGCCATGGTGCCAGGACAGCCGGCTGAGAGGGGTTTGGGAACACTCAGGGAACAGAAAAAGTGATTTCCCACCCCAATTCTTCATGAAGAGACTCTGAACTCTTCACCTTGGTAAGGCTCCATGTTTGTCTGAATGACTGTAGTGACTGGAGTCCCTGGCTGTGGGGAAGGATCACCCGTGCAGGCCAGTGAAACCAGTGCTCCAGGTCAGACCATTCCATGCACAAAACCATTTCAGGAACAGCATCAAAGAGCTGCTGCAAAGCCTGGCCTCTGAAGTCCTTACAAGATAAATGTTATGAAATGGTCTGTGGTGCCAGCTTGGGATTGGAGCTGCTTGGAAATAAAGTTAAGGTTTGTAGTATTTCTGTCCCTTCCTAAACAGTGATCAAACCAACTTTCATGTTGCTGCATTGGAAAAGATTTAAATAGCTCTGAAGGAATTGAGAGAAGCTCCAGTTCTGCTGAGGAGCAGCGTTTGGTGTGGAACGGGATCTACTCTGGTTTGGTGGAGCTGAAGGTTCCAGAAGTAAATCGCGCTGAGCGGTCACGTTAACAATGCCTGGGGTGTTCAGATTGTGTTCTCAAAATGAAGTTTTGGAGAACCTTGGGGCAGAATCGTTTCAAGTTCATAGTTCATATCTGCACAACTTTGGTACCTCCCCACATCACCAGAGAGAAAACGCCATTTTGAGTTATCTCCAAACTGTAAGGCTGGTGGTGTGAAAACAACCCAGGGACAAACAACTCCTTCAAGAGTTTCTTGTAAGAGACTCATGAATTTTCCATGATCAAATTCCCCAATGAACTATTAAACTCAAATGTGGTTTTTGGCTGAATTTGTGTAACAGATTGACATCATCTTGCCTCTAAATATAACTAAATCAAAGCAGATTTCACCATGCAGAAGCACTTCATCAAAATGAACTGCAGCAAAGCAAGTTATTTTATTCTGTATCACACATGCATCAACCACAGAATAATTTTGTTATGTGGACATAAATACTGGTTTTCTGTAAAAGACCATTCCACCTTTTGCCAAAAGTATAGTTTCAATATCACCCTTTCTTTAGCAAAGCAGTGCCATGAGGGCAATTACATGCAGTCAAAGTTTCTGTAATCTTGTCTTTTAATATCCTTTTTCATCTTTAGACCTCAGTTTAAACTGAGTCTGCACCTCAAGAAAAATGATGGCAAAGAGAATTCTTGCCTCTTTGGGGATTCTCCCCTTCAAGACCCCTTTGTTTTCAATGCTTAATACTGCTACCTCATAATAATTGGTTTACAAAAAAAAAAATCAATTAAAAAAAGCCCTTTGTAAGATATAAGAAAACAAAGAGTGTTGCTGGGCACATGGTCATTAACTACACAACCATTGACAGCAACCAGTAAAAGGGAATAGAAAGCATTTAACAGGACCCCATGCTATAGCCAACACCATCAGGAATTTCAGTAACATTATTATTATTAATAATAACAATAAAATAATAATAATTATTATTATCATTATTGTTGTTTTTATTATTATTATTATTATCATCATCATCAGTGGGGTCTATAAGCTTGTGCCTTACCTTGGTACTGGCCACCCCGATCTCTGGTCCTGCATTGATGTGGACTCCACAGTCTGTCTCTCGAGATATAGAGCTGCCGACTGTGTTAGTTATCCCTACAGTTAAGGCTCCTCTCTCTTTGCAGTACCGAAGACCCATCAAGGTGTCTGCTGTCTCACCTGAAAAGACAGGTATTGACCACGCTGTGTTCAGTTACTGCGGCCACCGCAGGTGGGAAAGGGCAGTGATTTCCAAACCAGAATCTTACAGGTTTGTATTTGCCTGCGAGTCAGAGTTATTTCAGCCCTGGCACACTGTGTTTTAAGCCTAAAAAGAAGACAGTGAACTCTAGAACACAACAGTATTTGGTTTGAGGAAGAGTCAGTATTCCACTATGGGGGGGAAGTTCAAGTGTATCTTCTGTAACACAATCAACTTTCTGCCTTTTCCTGGTTAATAAAAAAAAAAAAAAAATCACCTGGGGCAGATTAGGCTGGAGGGAAAACACATATTGGGGCTAGCTAGTGGATGCACTGAGCTACAGGTTGCCCTTTGAGTCCTGCCACCGCCTTCCCGACACCAACACCCAGGGGATCGTTCGCTGCTGGTGCCCTCCAACAGCACCAGAGCTTGCAAAATCTGTGTTCAAAGAGGTTACATCTAAAACTAATTATTCTTGTCCACAATTTGTTTGCACTATGCAAATTTAGATCGGCTTAGGTCAGACCTTCACTTAATGTGTCAACTCAAAAACTCCAGATATAAAGGAAGCAGAAAAAGTTGGTTTAAATGAACATGACTGGGGGGATGGGGGGAATCTTGCACTAGAAATGGAAGCTCCTGTGTCTTCCATCTGGTTTTGTCCTAAAAGGGCACACCTCTTCTGAGTACCCCCCGTGCAGGAAAGGTGAGAACAGAAACCAAGAAGCCCCAGGGTTAGTTTGGTACATGTCTCCTTCAGCTCATCGCTGCCGCGACCTGCCCAGCGGTGCAGGGTGGGCAACAGATGCATGGGTGGGGGGAACTGGGGCTATTTGAGCTCAATATTTACTTTGGTTTTGTATTGCCTGATGACCAAGCTCAGGTTCCAGGAAAATCTTTGTTATCTCGTCCCATCCAGCACCTCCAGGGACAGACGCGTCCCCTCGTGTGCCCTCAGTCTGTTCCCTGATAGAACTGGGACAGAGCCGGTTCTAAGGGGAAGTAGCAACATCTGCACGTGTATTCCAAAAACTAGAGAAAACGTGAACATTTACATAGGAGAGGATATTCTGAATTCCTTGATACTGAAAAGAAAACATTGCTACTAAAAAAGTATTTTAACATACGGAGAAAAAGTAAGGACTAGCTGTAGTATCAAAGCTGAAGACAGTTTATGAAACCTACAATGGTACATGCAACTAAGAGGAAAAAAAATATTGTAGTTTTGTACTGCAGTTGTCCTTGAAAGTATTTTGAATGTGATATAAATAATATTTTTTTTATGCTTAACTGTGTCTTTTATCTCATATTTCAAGGCTGTCATATTTTTTGATACTTGTGTTTAATAGTTTCATTTCTTTTATGGATCTGATCCACCACATAGCTCAGTATTTGGTACTGCTTTGCCTAGAGAACTTAAACTATTCAAAAGAAACTATCGAGGTGCCTTTACCCAGAGCATTTTTCAGTCTGTTGACTGATGGAGTATTTCCTCACAGAGAAAGGAAACAAAACTACTGCTACCGTATGTGAGACTCATCTAAACAAAATCCCGCACCCGCAGGCAGATGGATGGGAGCAGAACCACTCTATTTTTTCCCCATCCCCAGTACGTGTGTGCCAGTTCCTCCTCTCACGCCTTCCTCACGCCATCCTCCAGGCAAGAGCAAGAATTTGGCCCTGCTGCCTCCTCCCTCCCTCCCTCCCTCCCATTTACAGGAAAGAGAGGAGCGAGTGGGTGGCGAAGCCAGACCCTACCTGACTGGCTGATGAAAAAGCAAACATCGTCTCTGAAGACAGGGGTGTTTCTGTCCAAGAAGTCACTGGCTAGTTCAACCATAACAGGTAATTCAGTCAGTTCTTCCAGAACCTGGCGGGTCTGGTAAAAGGAGATGTCAGAGTTACATATTACATCTTGTTTTAAAAAAAAAAAAAGCCAAGTGTTTGCAGTACAAAAAAAAAAGCAGTCTAAATTGCCACACACTGGAAAATATGACTATCAAAATAGCATGGGAGAAGTAGTGCTGGAGTATATTTTAATGGCTCAGTGTACCCACACTCAAGTCACACAACTCCCCCTGTGAAAAGCGACCCTGCTTTTGGCACCACAAAAAGCCTGTGAGGCCTTAACTCCTCCCTCCCGTGGAGACTGGGCTTAAGCAAATCTCACTAATTATTTATCACTACATGTCTGTGTGCATATATACATATATATATAAAAAATACACAGAATCATAGAATTGTCTAGGTTGGAAGGGATCTTTAAGATCATCTAGTCCAACCATCAACCCAACTCTGATTAAAAAAACCAAAACAAAACACATCACTAAACCATGTCTCTAAGCTCTATGTCAACTCATCTTCTGAATACCTCCAGGGATGGTGCCTCAACCACCTCCCTGGGCAGCCCATTCCAAGGCTTAAGAACCCTTTCACTGTAAAAATTTTTCCCAACATCCAATCTGAACCTCCTCTGGCACAACTTGAGGCCAGGATGTCTTTCTATCAACACGGTGTCCTTCTACCAGACTGTAACTTGTATTACTGAAGAACTCGGAAACCACCACCTGTACACGGGCCAAGCCAGAAACTTGTTTTGGCTAGTCGATGGATTACCCTTATTATCTTACAGAGCAGGCCAAGAGGAACAAAAATTTTCTCCTCTGGTTCCTTGTGAATCAGTGAACATAGCTGCGTTTGCAGCATTTCCAAGAGAAGCTAAAAGACTCCTCTGCAAAGCTGTGGAGCACTTTTAATTGCAGCATTACGGGCTGCCGAGCTGCAATCTAAAAAGGCTTCGTCTCCAGCCATTGCACTTTCTCCAGTGATTAGGTCAGGCCTTGACGAAACAAAATCACCCAGGGGCTGCAGGCAGAGCCTGTGAGGCACTGGGTGCAACCTCTCTGCTTACTGGGCAAGCACTGGGACGTCTCCAAGCTGGTGCCATCACTGCGTAAAGAGCGAAGGAGGAAACCCTGTCTGGCTCGTGGCAGCCCCTGCCCTGCTGCAGCATTTGCACTCACAGGCAATGTTTTCAGAAGCATTCAAGTTCTTCAGCTTTTATTTCCTACTGCTGTTGCTGGTGAATCAGAAGTCTGGTACATGCAGCTCTCCAGAGGGTCTTCCCTCAGCAGCCTTCCCTTGCTCCATCTTTAACCTTAAATCCGTCCTTAACCTGCTTGACACACACAACACCCTGCCCCCCTGCCTACAGCTCACCAACAGATCAAGAGTGAGCACTTACTGCGACTCCAGCGTGATAACTTGTCCCACAAGCAATAAGGATTAAACGACGACACCTCTGGATCTCCTTAATGTGATCCTTCAACCCACCGAGATTTACTGCAAGCGAGATTCAGAGAGAGCGGTCAGGCCGGCCAGGCGGCAGAAATTCTCAAGATTGCTGGTGCCAACACCCAGGGGTTTACAATCTCCATCAACCACTTTGCCAAAAAAATAACATCCCCAAAAGCAACCTTGCCCCCAGTGCATGTAATTCTGGCAGCGCTCGCTGTGAGACGCGTGCGTTGTCTTACACCAGCAGGTTTTAATCTCCCGTGTCATCACCTGCTTCCTCCTCTATAACTGGTGTGAGTAACTACTAAATACTGAGCTGTCAAAAATAAAGGAGGCTTAATCTCAATTACCCGTGTAGTCGTCGAAGTTGACCCTTCCTCTCATTGTATTCACAACAGATTCTGGCTGTTCAAAAATTTCCTTCTGCATAAATGAGCTGAAGTTACCTATAAAAGAAAGAAACGAAACAAAACAAATGGGTACACTTTAAATTACTTCCTGGTAATTCCCATTTTTCTTATGTATATAGCAAAAAGCTCAGACCAGAGTCACTAACGGGCCAGGCATCGGTCAGATTATTAAGATGATGCTTTTTATTTTCCCAAAGCATCAGCTCATCGTGAGAGTGGGACTCACGTTACTAGAACGTGTCGATGAAGAGTCAGGTCTGGAATGGCAATCCTGCCAGGGATTTGGCAGGATTCAACCAACCTTTGAACAGATTCCTCCATGCAGGAGGCAAAATCCTCAGCCCCACAATTCTCCTCGTTACCATGCCAGCAGCCAGAGGGAAAGTCCCATTAGATGCACAGAGAATTTTTTTCATCATGAGGGCAGTAAAGCACTGGAACGAGTGCTGGGGCAGGCTGTGGGACTGCTGGCCGTGGAGATGCTCCAAAGTCAGCTCATCAAGGCCCTTAACGCTCTGGTCTACTTGGCCCTGCTCGTAACACATGGATTGGACCCTCTGGCCTCCAGAGCTCTTTTTCAGCCTGACTTATTCTGTGACTCCAGGGAAGACCTGAGCATCTACACGGGTGACATCTGAGAGATTTTACCCTTCATGATTTGCTGGAGTTCCATCTGCAGGGTCTGGACGGCACGTCCCGGGTGATCGCCTGCCGTGCGCTTAATCCGGTGGATGGAGAGACGGCCGTCCACCACGGCTGCTACATCATCATCTTCAAGGAAAATCACTCTGTTGGTATGCTCAATGACAGCGCTATAAAATCATACACCATTTGCCATAAGACATCATTCTTCACAGAAAGATGAGGGCTGCAGCCCTATTTATAATCCAACATACAGCTTGATTCAAGAAACTTACTCATTTCAATGGAATTTCTTTTAAAATGAGTACTGTAAAGTACATTTCCACACTGCCAATATAACTGAATTTTTTTCCACCTACCTCATTATTAATTTCAGTGCCTGCTTTAAGAAGAAACTATGAATTCCTTAGGCAAAGCAGTGTGTGCAGCGGGGTGATCTGACCGTTAGGAGCCAGGGAGTGGAAGTCAGAGGGACAGGAATTTGCCTGAGCACATGGGGTGCAGAGTCCTCTCTCAGTGTTCCCAGTAAGAAGCCACTGTCTCTCCCTGCACCTCATTTTCCCATCTGGAAAACTGGGGACAGCTTGGCCACCCATTAAAGTACTTTGAGATGTGCTTAGAAGCACTACTGAATACCTTCCTTCCCTGCAGGCAGTTTACTCAGGGGACATCAATACTGGAATTTCCAGTGGGGTTTCCAATCTTTGCTCAGGTTCAGTGTGTACTCTCCCCTCAGCTGAACGAGTCAAGCTGTACCGAAATACAGCAGCTCCACATTTTAGTAGCTTTTATTCTGACCTCGGGCAAGTCACTTGAAAAGCTCTCTAAAATCAGAACACATCAGGGTGTCCTAAGACTCTCCAAAATGCTCTTATGAGAGGAGCTGCAGAAGTCAACTGCAGCAGTGTTTTTATGTTTCTGGGACAAGTATTCATTTCCCTAATATAAAGAAACCCAAAAGTTGTGATAAACTGTCAAGTTAGTCTTTCCTCCCTCCTAAAAAAGCCACCTTTGATGATAAGGAATTGCACATGTGCAGAGCTCCCTGGAGAATCAACACAGTTCTCCTGATAATTAGCATCTGTCCTGTTGATTAGGGTCAGTACTCTCTCAGGTTTCCTATCACTTACCTCTGGAATCTTATCAACAGATGTGCTCAAAGAAGGATAACACTATTCCAAAGCAAGTGTTCGTTTCTTCAACAGAAACTCCCACCCAACCCACCTCTGACTCTGTCAGGGCCACGTACAAAACTCGTTAGTGTTTGTAAAGTGATGGCCACACGTACCTAATTTACTATTACTCACAAAGAACCCACAGCCTCCCCACCTCTTGTTTGAGGCCTCAGCTTTAAACAGCATAGTTTTATATATGCTAAAAGGCACTGAAAAACATTACCTAGCATCAGAAGCAAAGTAGTACTCCACGGCTTTCTCCTCGACAGGGAAAAGGCAGGTGGTGCTGTCAACGCGAGAGAGGTTGCAACTTCCCTTCTTGTCTTTGCCTGGAAGACAGGAGGATTAGGTACGGCACGGAGGGACACATCTGGAAGGCAGCTGCGATGGCAGTCTCAGCCAGAGGCCCCAAGGCACCGTACCAACATGAAGCACTATTTTCATCACTGGGAGCAGTCACAGTAAAGTCAGCAGCGACCCTGGGGGAGGGCAGCACACCGGCACTCACGTTATTGCAGCCCTTCCCAGTTCGCTTGCAGTGAAAAGGAACTTTTCATTAAGTCTGCAAGTGTAACATTAGTGCAGCGTTTTAAGTTTAAAGGCAAGTATCAGTAAAAATTCAAGGGACAGTTTATGTGTGGCTCCACTGACAGGAGAGAATTCAAGCTGCTCTATGAGCACTCGCATTCACCGACATTTTCCCACTCGGATTTGCCTGGTTTATCATTTTAAGTTTCTCCTGTTTCACTGCCTTTCCTGAGGCTTTGAGAAACCCGGCAGAATTGCTCTTTCTCTGTCAGTTACTCCCAGCACCGGGGGAAAAGTGAAATTCTCTCGGAGCTGCCACCTGTGCGAGCCCCGTTCCACCGAGCACGGGCAGAGGTGACCCAAAGCCCAGCGTGTGTGTTCAGACACAGCTCAGGAAACACAGGATTAAGCACTCGCCCTTGTTCCTGGACTATGAAACACAGCCACCTCCTCCTGATCCAGCTGGGAACCGCTGCAAGCCCTATGCTACTTCCAGGGAAGCATCCAGGTGTACTGAAGGACAGGAGTCAACTGCTGGAAAACTTGTAGGAAGCCTTTAAAGAAGTTCAGTGTTTCAGCAGGGATCCTTCCTGAAGTCCTGGCAATTCCCAACGCTCTCCACTCCCCCACCTCCTCTTTAACTGCAGAGAACGCCTCTCAGTGGCGAAGCTCTTTGGGAATGCAGATGAGGACCCAAATATCTACTGCTTGAACAAAATAATTTGCCAGTCACTGTGCACGGTGTGCTAAGGGCTGGGGGTGGATTCATCAGCCTATCTAGCAAAACGTGACTATTGCTGAAGAATAACAACACTGAAGTTATTATATATTTCTTCTATAAGCTCTAATATTGTGTCTCAGCTACTGGATAACTACCTGATTCAGTGATGTCAGTAAAGCTCATGGTGTTTAGGTTTATACTTCTGTAACTGAAAATGTAAAGAGAAAAATACTGCTTTCATGTTGATACTCAGTAAGAAGGTTCCACTCAGCCAAGAATTTAGAGCCCTCCACTTTAGTTATTAAGTCAGTAAATGAGGAAAACACCTCCTTTGTTGTTGAGACAGGACAGACTGATTTGTTGCTGAGAAAGGACAGAGCAAAGGTGTTAGCGGCCGTTCTCCAACAGAAGCACCCATACTTGATCAAAACATGCAAATTTTGTTCCTCAACATTTCCCTGCATTGACTTTATTATGTCGCATTGCTTTCCTGCACTGCAGCTTCCACACAGAGCTGCAACGTGTTCTGGTTGTGTACATACACATCTGCTGTAGGTGTGTCCTACAAGGAGCAGCTGGAAAGCTATGGTGAGTATTATCAGCCAGTTATGGTTGTTATCTATGGATTTGGCCATCGATTGTCCATTGGCCCATGGATAACCTGGATTGATGCCCTACAGCACCTGCCTCCCATTTACTAGAATTTAGAAGCAACACTGAAGTGATCTTTCCATCTTTTCCCTTCTGAATCAAAGAATGGAGACATCCCAGAGAATTAACAGAGGTATAACGAAAAGCAGGTGGGGGGTGGTATGTGTTGAGTGTATTTCAATACCACCTCCCTCTCCGTTCTGACAATCCCAAGCATATGGCAAAGGTGCTACAGCACAGAGTTGCACAGCTGCTTCTTGGTGGGTTCTTCCACACCTAGAAGTTTTGATTTCTGTAAGAGTTGTTTTCAGATGCAGCCATTAGACAACTAATGAAACAATAATTATAGTCAAAGATATTCCAATCTGTATTTCATATGGTCCGCTCTTCCGAAAAGCCTTTGTGCCACTGAAAGCTGAGGGACTTTGGTTCTTAAAACCCCTGGGAATTAACCTGACTCAGAATTTTACTAATTTCACTCTAAGCACTTCACACTGACTTGGGACACATTTGGTAAAAAGAAACAAAACCTCCCCTAATGTTTGGTTTCGGGTGAACCAGCTCCTGACAGAGAACAAGCACAGTTCACCTTTCAACAAGCTGAGGTTGGTTTCTCCTCGGCAAAAGCGCAGATTTTCCCCCCAGGAGCTGGCAGTGCCTGAGCCTGGAGTCATGTTTATTTACAGAAAAGTGCTCTCAGGCTTCAGATGTGAACTCAGCTCATCACATCACACATGATGGCTTAACCTTTACAAAAATTAAGTACTTCGTGTAAATTAAAGATGGTTCACCCCGATAAATGGGCAAAGGGAAGTAAATTCCAGCCTCAGGTCAGGCTCACTGCTTCTAGCAGGAGCTGCAGGACAGACTCCCATCAGGAGGACGTAGCTCTGACAGTCTGAACTCCAGAAGGAACTCTGGAGAATACTTGCATCAGGATTATTAGCAGCCTCCTAACAGAGTCTTACTCTATGGTTTCATGGAGGTTGGTTTTTTTTAAGGTAATTTACTGTTTCCTTCCATAACGAGCGCTGCAGGGAGCACGCAGCATGACCTGCACTAAATCATGAATTTTGCACATATGCTGAGCATTATGTCAGAATATTTGAAATGGGACGGGCAGGGTGGATTTCCCTGTGTGTCATTCATGGTGTTTTGGATCACGAAGGAATTCCGATTATCCCACTTGTTTCACTATACTGCACGGAAAGCAATAACAACATATTAAAGAGACAATGCAGCTTTGTCTCATTTGTGATTCCTTTCCTAAGGAACTGGAGGATTTGTCTGAACTTTCAAGCATTAGATTTTTCTCTGGTAGGCACCTTCCTCCATTTTTATGGATATTCCATCAAAAGAATGATCCATAGATTGTACAGCTGAAAGTATAATTGGGAAAAAAAAAAACAAACACACAAAAACTTCAGATAATCAGTGAAAAAAAAAAAGTGTTACATACATATATTAAGGATTACTGGTAATTATCCAACATCAACCAAGAGTAAGCACAGACAAAGCTTGCTGAGACTGGTTCTTCTCGTTACCTTGCAGCAAACTCTCATTAACCCCACTGTTAGGAAGCAGCAAGACCTACTGCCAGAGTAAGTCCTCGTGATCCCTGCAGGGCTTGGAGAACTGCTCCAGTGCCCGGGAACTGAACGGGTTCACACGCCTCCGACAACAACACACTACGGGATAATTCTTAGCCACTACTCATTTTCAAGAGTGGAACTACGTGTCTACGGTGGTAAAACACATGTGTGAGTGAAAGATGGACAGACACCAGAAATATACATTGCCACACAGAGGGTAACAGCATTTTTAAACAGACTTTTTTAAAAACTACGTTGGAGGAGCAGGGGAAAGGTCTGTGATGGTGCAAAGCCTACAGCCTGCAGCACACCCCCATTTCATTCTTGAAAACCACCAGGTCCAGGAATGCCAATATACCACACACAAAATATAAATTTAAGTATCTAAGTTTAACTATACTGTTGAATTTACTTAAGTATCTAAGTTTAACTATACTGTTGAATTTACTTTACTGAACTATTTTATTCTATTTTATTTTATTCTACTCTACTGCATTAAGATGTGTTTTCCTTGCAATCACTAAAGCTTCGATTATAAACCCAGAGACTAAGTTGAGATACATGGTGGTATGGCATGCAGTTAAAAACTTACTTAAAAAAATTAAAATCTATTTTTTATAATGGTTTAATTTACAGCAGAAAGTTTTAAAGTGCAATACGTATTCACGGAGTTGTCAGAGTTGGAAGGGACCTCTAGAGGTCATCCAGTCCAACTCCCCTGCCAAAGCAGGGTTGCCCAGAGCACATCACTCAGGACGGCATCCAGGTGGGGCTTGAAGATCTCCAGAGAAGGGGACTCCACACCCTCCCTGGGCAGCCTGTTCCAGGGCTCTGCCACCCTCACCCCAAAGAAGTTCTTCCTCAGATTTGAGTGGAACTTCCCGTGTTCCAGCTTGTGCCCGTTGCCCCTCGTCCTGTCCCTGGGAACCACTGAAAAGACTCCGGCTCCATCCTCCTTCAACCCACCCTTGAGATCCTTGGAAGCATTAATAAGGTCTCCCCTCAGCCTTCTCTTCTCCAGGCTATTCCAGAGCACAGAGCTGTTTGTGAAGCTCTGTGCTGGTGCAGTGGAGTGAGTGTGAGCAGAGGTGGTTGCCCTGGGGAGGGGGAAGCCCACGCTTACCCGTGCGGTAGAGAATGGGGATGTGGTCGGTGGAGAGCTTGTGCTCGCTGCGCACTCCGATGAGCAGGGGGCTGCCTCTCCTGCAACGAGACACCCAGTTACACCCCGCAGCACCCCAAGATTCCTCACCCGGACATCCGACCCGAAGGGACTGCTATTCTCCAGCACAGCACAAACTGAGAACAAACTCCTCCCAGGTAAGCCCTGGGTGCTGCAATCATGGGAGGCCACAACACAGAGTGAAAGAATCCCTGAATAAACACGGTGCAAGGATGTGAGGAATCTGCCTCGAGTTTAGCAGAAACTCTGCAAGAGAAACTGCAATCCCAGGGACACTGGGACTGGGAACGCACCGCCTGTTGCTCACTGTTTGTATCTACAACCAGCTACTGGCACTGGGATTAAAAACCTGTGCTGGGCACGGGGATGGTTAAACCAACCCAACCGATGGTGACGTCTAAAAGTGGAGTAGAAAACCCGAGCACCACACTGGCCCGACTTTAAGTCAACTGGAGGACTTGTCCAAATGCTGCCACAAAGGCCATGACAAAGGAAGAGAGAAAACCATCTCCTGCCAAAGGTCTTGCGACCAGAGCCTACACAAAAGAAAAAAGCTGTTCCAGACCAGTTGTGATCGAGCTGGTCACTAAGACATTTTCAAAACGTTTCTTTTTTGAATTTTCTCTTATGATAAATGGAAAAGCAAGAGAAAGGAAATGAAAAACACCAGCCACGCTCACCCCAGTGTATACAGCGTGGTGGGAACAACCTCTACTCCACTGTCTTCTAACTTGGGGGGGACAAAAAAAAGAGTGACATAAAGGGTGTAACAAGGATGTTCTTTCCCGTGGCAATACTTACCTGGTACCAACTGCCTGGCCAGGATAATGAACACTTTTGAACACCAGGGCGAAAGCACCTTCCTGGAACAAGAGAAATACAAACTCTTTATCCTGTCATTTGAGGCCTGGACCACCTTTTTATGATTCCCAGCCCAGTGTTTCTGCAAACAGGCAAGAGATACAGAGCGGAAGGCTTCACAGCCCTCTTCAGAGCCACCAGGAGCTCCAGGTGCCCCTAACTCCTGAGCCTGGGCAGCTCATCCTCTACCACTGAATGAGTATTCTGAGCTCCCAAACATTGCACTCAAGACATCACCATGCAAGGGCTCCTGCCTTTGCTGAGAGTGCGGGGAGGGGACTTGCAAAGGCAAAGACCTGGTAGAAGCACCAAAGCTCTGGGGTGCTTGCTCAGGTGTGGTGCCACCAAACGTCGAGGGGAACCACCATAATCTGCCAGCAAAACATGTCCCTGCTCTGCTGCTACCACAGCTCCTGCCAGGCAAATCCCTGGAAAACCACCTCCCGACCAAGGCGCTCCGAGCCAAAGAACACTCAGCTGGATCCTGTGCTCAACTCGGCAAGAGCCGACCTGTGGAAGGAGTCGCCATGTCGTGAGGTTCCCACAAGGGGTCAGCAGCTCTTCCAGACGGGAGTTTTGGGGACCATCTGAAGCACAGACTCATTTTCACTCCGTCCCACCCAACACACCAGCGACCAGCTGCCTCGAGGTACTCCTGCGTCCCCAGATTTAGACATTTTTCACGAGTACTGGCCATCCTTTAAGATGACTGTATGTCTGAGATGAACTGTCAGAGGTAGGAAAGGCAAAACCACCCCTCCACGTGTGCCGCAGAACGCGCTGTGGCAGCGTCTGGCACAGCCAATACTGGAGTACGGGTGTTATTTCTTATTGTGAGTGTGGCTCTGTGTGTGTCTGTACTGGGGCGTGTGTCCTTGTCCCCATATCCCCACCTGCACCCTGCTCCCAGCATTACCAGCTGCTGGATGACCCTCTCCACCAGGGTGGTGAAGCTGATGTCGTCGCTGTCCCGGTTGTCGTACATGTACTTGACCAGTTTGGCGATGCTCTCTGTATCCGTCTCCGACTCGAAGTCGTAGCCTTTGCTCTCCTGCAGCAACAGCACACAGTGAGTTACCTGCCCTCTCCTCTCCCTTTTTCTGCCCTCTATCCTTTTCTCTTCCTTCCTTTCCTGCATTTCCTTTTCCTTTTTCTTCTCTCCTCTCCTGCCTTTCCTTTTTTCCTTAATCCCTCCTTTTCCTTTTTTGTCTTTTTTCCCTTTGCCTTATGCTTTTCCTTGTCTCCTGCCTTCCTCCCCACCCTATCTCCTTCCCTTTTTTTCTCCTTGCCTCTTTTTTCCATCCTTCCATCCTGCCTTTCCTCTTCCTTGCCTTTTGTTTTTTCTTCTTTACTGCCTTCCCTTAGTTTTATCCTTCCATACTGCATTTCCTTTTTTCCTTCCTTTTTCTGTCTGTCCCTCCTGCCTTTCCTCTTCCTTTTTCCATCCATCCTTCTTCCTTCATACTTTCTTCTTTCCTGCCTTCGTCTTCCTTCCTTCCTACTTTCCCATCTTTCC
>JAHREE010099994.1:0-10554 GCA_033628505.1 Tringa tobata | reverse complement strand
GTCCCTTTCCAGAGCTGGCAGCACACGCTGCATGACAAAGTGTGCCCTAACACTCCAAAGAACAATTCTTGCACAAAAGGAAGTTTTGGTTTAGAGGCAAAATACATTGCTCCGTTTGGGAAATGTGGTGGGAGCTGCAGACGGCCACAACTACAGTACTGTCACTGCTCCACAGAAATGGGATTTTTCCTGCCTCCCTTGGGGTTGAGCTACAGGTAATCTGGCTGTAAATGGGATGAGGAGACGTGACTGAGGGGATGAGGTGCGGTACCACGGTAAGAGCAGAAAGGTCCCAGGCTCCCCCACGCCTTACAGATACACCCGGCTGAACGTTCCGTGAAGGACTATCCCGCTTAACATCTCATAGTCCAATTACTCACCTTGTAATCCAAAAGAGAACTCATTTGATCCACTTCAGAATTACTTATCATATCACTTTCTTCATCATCTATAATTTCTATTTTCTGAAACAGAAGTAGAGGGTTCATTCCAAGCATTCAAATGCATAGATTAGGCAAACAACCATCAATCCGTATCTCAAACTGCCATGAAAGGGCGAAGGTAACAGGACCTTTTGCTTGCTCCTGAGAAATTGTGGAGCCCCCATTAGATGGCAATCATGCACCTCAGCCACAAAATCCACGAAGAATCCAAACAAACTGTCGGTACTGAGAGCTGCTGCCATGGTGACAGGCTGTTTACAGAGAAGGAGCTATATGTCACCCTGCTTTTGGCATTAGGTTACATATGACATCTCATTTACAGCCTGCACAAGCCTGCCTTTTATTCTGGAAGCCCTTTGTTGAAGGCCTCCTGCAGGGCAAAGAAGGTTATGAAAGTTTATTCCTCTGGAGCAAAACAGACATTATGGTAAGTGACAGGCAAGTCCTAACTGACCTACTTCTTGCCTAAAAAGCTGAAGAGGTCTCCTTGGGCCTTCTTTGGCCACAGTGCAAGTCAAATGCCCTAAATGGTAGAGGATGTTCATCCAAAGGACAGCTCCCAAATGCATACACATGGACATTTTCTCTTAATTCACAAAAATTCTTGGGACCTTTTTATATTGGGTGTTTAAAGATATCTAAAGCACAATGTTGAAGGCCAATCTGAAAGCTGTCTAGAACTTAGAAATACATTTACAATCCTACCTTAAGTTTTAAAAGGTTCAGTTTTACATTATTTACCACTTTCACATTCTGTTTTTCTTCCCAACAGAAAACCTTTATATGTAAGAAAATTATGTTAAGACGTTATTTCCATAGGAGAAAACACAAAATTCACACATTTTTAGTGCACCTATGAGATTTTAATTTTTATTCATATCAAAGCTAGATCTCAAACAGATGGAAAGAATAGTGACAGTGATAAGAATGGCATCTTTTACCAAGAACTTAGAAGGATGACCACCCAGATGAAACTATAGATTTCACGGTATTTCTGAGAGGGAAACAGTGGAGGTTTAAGACAAGGGGTTTGGGGTTTGTTTCTTTTTTTTTTTTTACTATTTTTCATTGTTTTGACACTTGTAAGCATTTATGAGACTGTATATAACAAGTCAAAGCAATTTTACTACATTTTTGAGTATACTGTTTAATACAATGTAGGCAAGGTCCCACATTGACACAATACACTTTAAAGGTTAGTTCTTGAGGTGTTATTTTAGAGGAGGTTTCTTCTCTGCAGCGTACGTGTGTCCTCTGTCTGCGTGCAGACCAGTCACCAGAAGTTTCCTTCTGATCACCAGGAAGAAATCCTTACAGAGAGGCTGCCAGTCTCTCACTAGTAGCACCCACCCAGCTCACGAGTATGTGTTGAAGGTAGAGAGGGTAAACCACATTTTCTGTGCTTCAGTGTCTGGCAACCCAGCTGAAGTGATAACATTCCAAAGGCTTAATGTCACAAAGATCTGCTGCTGTAACATACCCTGAGTACAATGTGATTCAAATATTTTTGTTTTTAGACTCAGCTTGAGGAAAGAGTCTCTAAATAAATGTCAAACATTCACACTATCTTTCTTATAATTATACATTTTAAGACAGTAGGGCAAAGAACAGATTTGAATTTCAAATAAGAAAACCCTGTTTCTTATGCAAGCTCAATGTATGTTAGTCCAATTTTAGCTGCATGTATTTTAAAAATTTTGTTACAATGTTTTCAGCACGGAGTATGAAAAAAACACTCTTCTTTTTCCCCCCTCCTATTATATCAAATTATATAATGCTGGAGTTCAGGTAGACTGGAGAACTCAGCATCTCAGACATCATCTTTGCAGACCTTTTACCTTTGTCATTTTACATTCTGCATCTCCATGGTAAATGCATCAGCCTGAAAATCAGCGTGATTATACCTAAGGTCACAGCAGGCCATTAAGGTAAACAGAAGGGAAAAAGGCAGCCGTTTCTATTCAGGCAACCATAGAAAGTACAGCCACGGGATTTCAGCTTATGCAGAAGATGATCATGTATGAATCAAAGAAAGAAAACATTCTCTCCTGTCTCTACATATAGAGAGAAGAGAACCTCCTGTTTGCTCTCCCACTTCAGGTTTTGCGTGCTTAATCTGAGACAAATATTCTCATTGTGTTCTGAGCTGCTGTCATTTAATCTCTGACTGCAACAAGAATGCAACTGGGAACTGGAACCATCACCTGTTCATTCTGCAGATAACTTTTAAGATAAAAATTACCCTACCACTTGGGGTCTTCTCTCCTCTTCCTCCTCTCCTTTCTTCTAATTTGAGAGAAGGCAGGCTAAACAAAGGGGATATATTGTATTATTTGCCATGACTCCTCCCTCTACCTTTCCTTCCTTGTCTCACTGCAGTCAATTAGAAACAGCAAGAACTACTGTGTTTGACTCAACGTGAATGCAAGTGAGAAAACAAGAAACACCTAAATAATGCCCTGTCAGAGGTATGGGAATGAAGACTACATACCCACCCTGGTCTGATCTCATATTCAAGGTTAGCTATAGAGAGGAAGCAACAGAGACACCTGACTTTCTTAAAGCTACAAAAAAACATTTTCAATTATTTTTCTTTTTTTTTTTTTTTTTTACTTCTACTGTTTGGCTATAGTAGGTACTTATAGAGAACTAGCCAAGTGTCGTGCTTTGCACTCCAGAAAAAGAACACAAGATTGTTACAATACAGAAAAATCTGTATCATTCAGTTTCTACTGAATGTGCATAGCTCTGTATTTTAGTACAGTTTCTCTTAGTGCTCCACCAATAAAGAACTCTTAGCACACTCAACTCAAGTTTTCACCTAGTCAAAAACACTACTGTTGGACAATAACCTCAACATTAGCAATTAAGGAGGTCAAGTTAGTGGAAAAGGAAAAGTATACATACCACATTATCAGTAGACACTGGATTCTGGTCATCATCTTTGTGACCGATTTCTTCATTTTGAAGAGCTTCATTTGCCTCTTCTGCAGAAATAAATTAGCTTTTCAGATTTCATTTAAATTTTACACTGAAGATATATTAAGAGTCTTTAACACTAAATATGTCACAACTGCTAGTTACAAAAGCAAATTTGTATAATCAATGTCTATTCATAAAAAATACTGTATGTCTTATTAAAAAAGACATCATACCACAAGTATTTCAGGGCAAAGTCACAGCAATTGCTACTTGAAACAACAGAAAAACTATCAGTTACTCTCTTGCAACATACCAAAACCTTCCTATTTTTAGGTTCAGATGGCAATATTCAAAGGTGATGAAAAGTTTCACATCAGAGGTGCCCAGAAGTTTTTTTTATATATATGAAAAATTATGCATACCCTGGAATTATAAGGAACATATCGGGATCCCACCTCCTTGCAGGCACTGACTAGTTTTGAACCAAGAACTGATCAAGCAGATTATTTCATTCTTATGCAGCAAATGTTTATTCCTAGTGAATCTAAGCTGCTCTCTTATGTATATGCAAAGTACACACTTGAAAACGGAGCAAATCTTGAACCTTAAATTTCAACCACAAGCATTAGATGATCCTACCAGCCCTGACTATGGCCAATGTGAAAAAACAAGATAAGAATATTCATCCCTACGATTAAATATGTTTCTCAGAATTATTTTAATTCTCCACATTTAATATACTATCAAGAAGAAAATGGTTGATAGAAACAGCAAATCAGAAAATAAACCAAAACACAGAGGCAAGACAGCTATGATAAAAAATTTAAACGATGAGATTAACAGCTAGGCTATTAATTGGAACTACATTCCTTCCAAGTGCTAGAAAAATTACACAGTTCTGCTGAGGGCAGAGCTTGCACTAGAAGGGTCAAAACCATCCAGCTATTGTACCTAAAGAGGAGAGGAGGCTGGGGAGAGAATGGGCAGCAGATGTTCATGTAGGACACCGAAAGGGAGGGCAGATAGTGATGCAGAGGTGTGTCACTTCCAAACAAACAGGGGTAATGGGATTTAACTGGAGATTACCAACAGCTGCAAAGAGAGGATAGTATTTAGGCCAGACCATACAGAGATACTCTTTTTTTTAAAATAACTTTTCTACCCATAAAATATCTCTAAACTGAGCAAATTTTATTTGAAGTTGTTTCAAATAAATTTAATCTGCCACAGGCCACAACTTCAGAGGAAAACTTCTGCTACCAACAAAAGCAAATGGGTCCAAATGGGAAAACCGTAAAGCAGGGAGCGATACCCAACCCCATCGTTAGAGCAACACAGGTCACTGAAGATGCACCTCAGGGACTCTGAAGCAGTCTAAGGCACCAATCACTCACTAACCTTGGCAGTCACCACTTGGATCCAATAGCAAAACAAAGCAACTCCTACAGCACTTTCAACTCTAAATATTCATCCTCAGCTAATATAAACTGGCAATGCTATAATGGTCTCCACAGAGCTGTGTTCATTTACACAAAGCGTGGATTCAATTAACATTCATTTAAAAAGGTAAGGCATTATGAGAACTTTAATGCTTAATTTTGCATTTTATTTTTTTGTAAATATTTACACACTACATTTTAAAAGCAAGTGCCATCAACACTTTCACTCTAATTAGGTGGCCAAAGATACCTTTTCCTGTCTTTGAGAGTGGTTTTTTTGTCGTGTTCTTACAAATTAGGACTAAAAGTTACAGTTCCCAAACATTAAAACCATCACATATCTGTGACTGAATGGTACACAGGATTATCAGTGAAAATATTTTCTAGGAAGTTCAAAATAAGCTGAGCTGCAGCACTGAAACATTTGAACTGGAGAAACGAATAGAAATAATTCTCACGGTAGAATCAAAGAATGGAAGCAGGATTCCTGGACGCTGTGGAAATCCTATAGTTTTCTTGCACTTCCTTAAGCTTTGACTCTAATAATCTACTCACAGTCTTACAGCCTTATCTGGTTTATGAAAGCCTTGTTCAATAAATGTGGTGCTATTCCTCACTTTAAGCTACGGAGAATTCAGACTCTTCCCCGTCACCATTTTCTTTCAAGCAGATCTGACTAAATCAGTTCCTTCCACACCTCAGGCAAATCAAGGATTCTTAGATTCTGCATCTCACTTGGCTTTCAATCACTTGACCCACTTTTTTATCATCTTATTCTCTTTACAGTAGACTATTACAAAGCTATCACAAATTCATTCCCAGCAGTACTCCATTTTTCCAGTTCTTTCCCTTAAATCATTCAGACAAAACGACAAGATCAAGTCTGGCATATCAAGCTGCAACAGCATGCACTAGATCAGACCTTCTTTTAGTTTAGAGAGCAAAGGCTTTATTGATCTCTTCTAATCAGAAGCACTGGGAGCAATTAGTTGAGCTTGTGAAGGTAGTGACTGTGCCGAGTGGCAGTTCATCTGCCCTGGGCCCAGAGTGCTGATGTACAATAGGGAAAGGGAGAGATTGATTTAACGTGGTCATGTGGTTCTGAGAGGTGGAGTAAAAGGGAATTAAGACTGAGGCACTAATCACTCAAGATCACCCAATTTCCTGAGAACACCCAGGCACCCCGTGTGTGCAGTTCTAAGGCTTTGAGTAGTCCCCTGCTACTGACTTTGATCTTTTCTGTTGGTTTGTATTTGCTTGTCAGAGACATACAGGCACTGCAGACAGCTCCATGGCAGGCACTCTGCTGTACTCTGACATACCATGAAGCTCTTTTAGTTCCAGACCACGTCTGAGCTCATACACCTTCTGAACATATCTCATCAGCATGAGTTTAGTATCAGGAAAACCTACATAGCTGCGGTCAGCTCAAAGCAGGCAGGCTCACGCGCATTAGTGCTTGTTTCGGTGAGAACTGTTGGTGTGAGTCAGACTGACAGGAACGGGTATTCCAGCTGGCTCTGTAGAACCAGCCAGTTAACAGAGAGCACATCAAAACTTGGCTTCCCGGGGAAGTGAGACTTACACTGTCTGTCCATCTCTCAGTTGCACCAGCAAACTGTGAACTTGTCATTTAACCTTGGGTGAATTTGGCAGAAACAGCAGTCTTACGATAAAAGGTTTCTGCAAGGCTTGTGATAACAAAACCAAAAAGATTCATATAGAGAGACGTAGAAGAAAGAGACCAAATAGTACCTTCAGTATGGCCAACGTAAATAATTTGTGACCCTTAGACACTCTTTCAGACATTTTTGAATGTGTACAACAGAGAATCCAAAGCATGCACACTGCACAAAATTAGAAATATACGCACAGTAATAACTGCATTTTCAAATACCTTGTGAGCTTCCTTCAGATAAGCAGATTGATACTTCATCATTCCTATCATTATCATCCCCCACTTCAGTAGCAGTTTCCTCTCCTGGATTAAGTGCTGATTTAGAAACAAATTCAGATTGATCAGAGAAATCAGCAGGACCTCCTCTAGGGGGTGGAACCTCAATCCCCATTAAACGATATTTCCGTCTTCGATTCCCAATCCAAGTCTTGTAAGAGAAATAAACATGAATGATATCAGAAACTATAACAAAAGCAACAGGCCCACAACCAAGTGAAATTAGCACATCTATGCTACAGGAACAAAAGTGTAGCAAGCAACTCAAGGGAGGTGATTGTTCCCCTGGTTTTGATCCTCATGAGGCTGCTTCCTGGAATACTGTGTCCAGGCTCAGTCCTCCAATACAAGGGAAAAGGGAAGGTGCACAGCAAAAGGAAAAGAAGCAACAGGCACAAGCTGCAGCAAGAGAAGCTCTGACTGGAATTTAGAAAAAAAGAAAAAATAATGCTTTACAGAGAGGCACCAGAACAGTTTGTCCATAGTCAAGTCTTGGCATCTCCACCCTTGGAGGTACTGCAACGTTTTACCAGACAACATCTTGAGAAACCTGAACTAACTCAAAGTCAATCCTGCTCTAAATAAAGAGTAGGACTAGGTGACCTTGTAAGGTCTACCCCCACCCAAATTATTCAACAAATTTATCATAAGATTTTTGATCCAGGTTCTCCCCATCTTCAACTTCCACAAGGTGACTAAAGCATCCAATGACCCAAACAGCCTGCCTGTTCTAGGATTTTTTACAGCATGGGAGAAATTGTCAAAGGTGGTCGCTCTACATCACTACACTTTAATGACAGAACGTAATTTGGCAGAATTAAGCTCAGAGCAATATTATCACAGAATCACAGAATGATATGGGGTTGGAAGGGACCTCTGGAGGTCATCTAGTCCAAACTATCCTTCAGTCCTCTTTGGTTGGAAGACAAGTCTTTAAGAACAATTGCTTGCAATAAGGTATAACAGCATACTGTAAACCATGGTGAGAGATGAAACAAGTCCAGGACTAAGGAACTTGGAAAACCATTCATAATCAGATGGGTATGGATGCTTTAAGTTCATTTTACATCAATAAAACTGACAGTCTCAAAAAAAAAAAAATCACTTTTAAAATTCTCCAAGTGGATCTATATCACTATTAATCAACTTGCTTTCTCTGATAAAGAAAAGTCTACACTAAAAATTGTTAAAAACAAAATATAGTTTAATGTGATGTAATAAGAATTGTCTGCAACTCTTCACCTCTTTACTCTTTCCCTTCCTTTGCATTGCTCAGGCTTTTGACTTCTCATCCAATTCGGTTGCTACTTAACAGCTCTTGTACCCAGACACTTAGTTCCATGCAAGTAAGTTCTCCACTGGCATCCAAAATGCTTTCTCAGAGCTAGGAATCAGTTCTTCTGCCAACTGCTAACTTCCAGTCTTGTTGACCTGGCTCTCCCCTCGCCCTCTACACCATCTACAACACAGTAGCATCAGCACTGACAGCACTAGTGGGACCACCCTCGTTGTTTCAGGACCTGACCACACACTGGCCCAGGAAGGATAATGGTGGAGTTTGGTCACATAAGCTGTCACCACACAGAGTGGCCTTGATTACTGTGGTGACGACGTACGCACAGCATGGCTACTACTACTTCCTGAAGTCTGCTCAGTGCTGGAATTTCTGGCTTGCTAAAAATCAAACACATCTCTAGAAAGCATGGGCAGTTCCTACTTTTGAAAACATATGATCATGGCATGGCAAAATGCACATTCCTTCCATAAGGTCTATGTTCCAACAGTGTTTACCACACACATTAAAATATTACAGGATTTTTTTCTTTAAAGATACAATAAACTACATTACTCGGGCTTTATTTCAGAAATACCTGCACTGAACCTCTTCCCCATCACACTTCCTTAAACTACAGTTCTGACAGATAGCATGAAAAAGTTTAGCAAAAAAATTTTGTTTATAATACCTTGGTTATCAAACAAAAATTAAGAAACATTGACAACAGTCCCAACTATTCAAGATAGCTTCATGCCATGCCAGCTGAGTCCCTTTAACCAGCTAAATGACGACATGCTTAACACTATTTTTGGCAAATAATTTTTGTTGGGTGATATTTTCTTTTCCAGACCGCTGATTTTCCTCTTTAAAGAATGAAAACCAGAAAGCTTCCTAGGTGTTTCTGTACTTTACATACAGTGTGGGGGGACATGGGGGGAAGAAAAAAAAAAAAGTGGCCCCTTCCAGACCTATTTATATTTTTTTCAAGTGCTGTATTGCCATTCTTTACATTTTTCATAATCTTATGATGGTAATAGTGCTAACAACTACAAAATTTACAAGTAGATCTGCTGCTTTTTTCTAAAAAAATTAGCAAAAAATTGAGTCACTTGGGAAAAGCAGATCTAACTTGTCTTTTTACATACCCTTCAAGGCAGAAAATCTTTAATTGAACATATGTCACAGAAGATATTTTGATA
This sequence comes from Tringa tobata, assembly GCA_033628505.1. Taxonomy (NCBI): domain Eukaryota; kingdom Metazoa; phylum Chordata; class Aves; order Charadriiformes; family Scolopacidae; genus Tringa; species Tringa tobata. Next base: position 1,321 of record JAHREE010099994.1, on the reverse strand, counting down.
GTGTCTCAAATTAAAATGGGAAATAAAAGTAACAAGCTTCCATATCCCGCATGCTGCGTTTAACAGTGAATATTCTGGAGCTGTAAAATGATGAGTGTAAAAGCAGCCTAGTATTTCTATGTAGGAAACCATATAATAATTCTAATTATATCCCTAAAATATTGCCTCCTTAAAAACCTCAAACAACATCTGTAAAGTGCACGTGATGAGACTCATTAAGCCTACTTATGGTAGCCAGCAACGAACTCGGCAGCAGCCCCCCCAGCTTCCACTGCACAGATGACCAGCAGGAATTAGGGAAGAAAAGCTGGAGGCCAGGCAGAAGGAGCCAGCATACATCTGCCCTCAGGCAGCTTCTAAGTAAGTGGATTGGCAGGGAGCCACTTGAAAAGCATGATTACAGCTCTCCAGATATTGAGGTTAGGGTGTCAACGGCTAGAAAGATTCTATCTTGGAACCTTCAGAAATCCCACTTAAAAAAATAAAGACAGAAAAATCTGAGTTGTTTTTCCAACATCTCTTTCGATCGGAATCCAGATCTAGGTTAGGCCTAGAGCCCCCAACAAGAAGAGCTGTTCATCAGCTGTGAAGAATGATTGGTCTTTCTGCTGCAACTGCTTGATTTTGTTGTTAAACTCAGACTGAAGCACTACCTTCCAGCTTTAATCTGACGAGCTGCTGAGAAACAGGAGGAGGTGTCCTTAACCTGTGGGTGGGAGCCTAAGAGTAGCTTTTGACTTTTTTATGAATGAAAACGTTATGTTCTATAAAAAAAAAGTCATGCATTTTCTTATATTTCTCATATATTTCTGAGGAGTTTGAAAACCATCATCCGTCAATATCTAGTGTCTCACTGCCAAGGCAGCTATTCTGCTTTCAGATGCTATTTTGGTATGGATGAATAAAATTAGTCAAGAGAAATATAAACAAAAATATGTAAGTTATTACAATCCCCCTTCCCCCACGAAACAAATGAAATCAGCAATAATTATAATATAAGCAAAAGAAATAGTTTAAGTTTAATGAAGTATTGGCCAGAGTTCACATATTTAAAGATGACATAACAAGGCTTTTTTTGGTGTCTTGGGAACATGTGAAAGACATTTAAGGGTGCAAAAGCACCTGATCTTAAGGTACAACCAGCAGTCACTTTACAAGTCCACCCTCCTCCTAGAAGTACAAAAACTACGGAATAAAATGCCCTGTTCAACCTTAAAAGAGAAAATCCAGTGGAACTATGCATAGTGGCAAACATTATCTTTCCTTCTACTGGAAAGTAGATTTGGTACTTTCTTTGTACTGGAGATCTTCCAAGCCAGTA
>JAHREE010099755.1:0-11583 GCA_033628505.1 Tringa tobata | reverse complement strand
AGCCTAGGAAGAGCTTTGAAATACTTGGGAAAAACAGTTTTGGCTGCACAAGTTTTAGACAATCCTTTTTTGTCCATCAAACCAATTCACTTTCAGGTCTCTATTCTGTTTTCCCTTACAAAAAAAAAAGGGGGAGGGGGGAGAGAGCTATTTAATCCAAATAGTTTCCATGTTGCATGATTCACTGTTAATGTCAAGACAGTGTACCACACCTTTGTGTGTAATGTCTGATCCCCAAACTGAGTGCTGGCACCAAGGGGTGCGTGTTCTACTTCAGGGTTTCAGCAGAATTCTTTGAAATCATCTCTATGACAGTGTCATGCAAATTTACCAACATGAAACAAAATCTGTTCTCCTACTCTTTGGTATGATGATTAATGATAATGAAAAGAAGTAAAAATAAAAATTGCCTCAGGAGAGTGGGCGACTGGAATTTTGCGAGACTGTTTTAAGTTAATTTTTGTAACTCCTTAGTTTTGAAGAGGATTTCCTCATTACATGGTTTGGTAAAGAACATGTGATGTTTTTGTCAGTTTAGTTTTTCTTACCTTTTTTAAAGTTTTTTTTTTAAACTTTATTTTATTTTTACTGGACTCAAATCGGAGCATGAGAACTTGTCAGATAGGATTCTAGCAATTTAACAGAAAAAAATGTTTGGATTAGTTCAGTGTCCGTGTGGGTAACTCTCAGTAATCAAAAAGCTTGTATTAGATTTCTGTGCCTCATGCTTTGATCGGCATCCAGTAAGTACCATGTAGACTATATATTAAGCATAGATGTTAACAATATTTCATAAATAAAATGCTGGAAGTTAAATAGCTGACATTTAATATTATTGAGCTTTATGTGCGGTTTTTGTTTGCAAATAACTTCTAGAATTCGAAGAAAGAGACTTTTGCATTAAGGCACTGACTTCAAACAGAGGGCTCATAATACTTGGAGTTCTTTGTTATTTGGAATTACTGTCTTCAGATAACTGATTAGATTTAACTTAGGACACATTTACCAAAGCTGAGGATTGCCCAGAATATTTTAGTTTACATGTAAATTTTATTTATAACTCACATAACTCAGAGATAAAAGGGAACTTCTATGAAACTTGAAAGCAAAATCTGTATTTCTATAAGAATACACTTATTATTCTCATTTACTTGTATTTTAGTGATGTGTGAAATGTATACATTAAAATGATCCAAATGTCATTCTTCTACATTAGATCTCTGCCTATGGATGCCTTATTGCCCACATTTACTTTTTTTTTTCCTGGGAGCTGTAGCATCACTATGCACTAGCCATTTCATTTTTGGTGGGGCTTTTTGTAGAGATGTGTGCAGTGTAAAGCTGTAAGCTAACTGTTTGGAGACTTGATTTTTTTTTTTCATTCATTGCTGCTGTATTTGTGTCTGGATAAAAGTGTGCCTCACAGACAGTACCAGTACCTAAAAAGGTAAAAATCCCTCTGTAAAATCACCCAGGGAAGGGTTGAGGTGGTGGTGGTGGAGCAACCCAACAAAACCACAAAATTAATTTGCCAAGTTTTTATACCTATTTTATAGTGTATGTAAAAAATTAAAAATAAAGCTATGCAAGCCCAATATATAAAATTGCAGCTATTGACAAACTCTTTATAGAAGGGTTAATCTCATACTTGCTGAAGTCAGTGGCAAAGTGCCTACTGATGGCAATATTAAGTTTAGCTGTTTGGATTAATAAAGAAACCACTTCCATTTGTGTGCCTAAATGTGAAACTGCATTTAGGTGTAGGGTTAGAAATTTCACAGTTTAGACTGTTTCTCCCAGTATTCCTAGTTTAGGGCAAGTATGCCAAGTTTCTGGGAAAGAAGTATCTGAAGAATTAACACTTCCTAATTAAAGATCTTGGTATTGCTTACGTTTACATTTGCATTGACAGTAAGAGCTGTACAGATGTAAGAATACTAGTAAGAGAATTAGTTTCTTAACCTAAATAAGATGAACCAGGACAAAATTGATCTCTAGGAAAGCTCTAAAGGTACAGTAGCATAGTTATAGCTGTTTCAAAAAGCTGCTTGTTGCTTAGCTGAGAACCCTGACTGCATTTCCCTGAAATTTTTTAGTGTGCTGTAGTGATAACTAAAATAAGTTAGCTTAAACCATTTTGAAAAATTTAACTTATTTTACTTTGCATTGCAGCAGACTAGAGTCATGGACAAGGTTAAGTCTTCAGCTGAGAAGCAGGAGCTTTGCAAAATGTGCAGCCTTGACTGTGTGATACTGTATGAGCATGCTGTAGTGCTCCTAGATGTGAATTAGGTGGAATTTTCTAAAAACATGTTTGAATTTTTTTTCCCTCATGGTGTCACTACAGCCCAATGTATTTAGTTGGTTTTTTTATATTTGAATATTCTTCTTTCAAGTAAGAATGGAGGAAAAAATATTCTTCAAAGACACTTGCAGACCAAACTTCCCCACCTCCCGAAAAAGTTTTCTAGATCCAACAAGTTCTCATAGTAAAAATGAGCTGTCCCAAAATGACTCTCTTTTATTTTTTTGCGTCTTTAAAGATTGTGCTTTTTGGCATAGGGAATTACAAGTGTGTGAATGGAAGAGGAAGCTTTCTTACTGGGAGCTTCTTGGGCATTGGGCCTACTGGAATCTGGAGAAGGTGCCTATATTTTTTGAAGGTGGTTCTTCATGTGCTTCTAGTGCAAACATTTGGGTTTGTTTTGGTTTTGTTTTGGGTTTTTCCCTGCAGTGTCAGTTGAATTATCACTTTCACACAATGGCCATTTATTTTTTGTTGAAGTTAATTGTTACTTTAAGATTGCCATTAATTATAGTCACATGTTCTAAATGCTATCCACACACAAGAACATGCACTCTACAGAGGTGGATAATCACCTCAAATGAGAACTATTATCCTGATAATGACATAGAGATAGAAATATGGTATTTCCACGGGGCTTGTGATGTGTGGATAGGGTGGAAGGGGGTTTTTATTTTGCTTTTGCGAAGTTAAAAATTTCATTGCTATATTTGCCTTTCTAAAGAGTTTCCATTAACTAACAGAATACCACTGTGAGTCAAGACAAAGAGACTGATGTAAGTAAGCCTACGTTCAGACACATTAAAGTAACGAAGACATTAAATTAAAAAATTAAACTGATGCCCATCCCTTGGGATTTTGTCTGCGACTACTGATTCACTGAGGCGTGAGCACCTGTGTGCAGCCCACCTTCAGTGCTACTTCAGAGAAGCAGAGGAGGAGTTGGTAGGAGTGTGTTAATCCTCGTGCAGCTTGCTGTCTACGTGCTCGGCTGTTTCATTTGTTGTCTCCTGAGCCGGTTGACTTCCTTCTCAGGGGTTTCAAAGAGACCTGGTTTACAATAGTTATTTTTCCCTACGTCAGGTTCTCCGACAACTGCTAGTGTGTTTTGAGTGGTACTGTAACGTAGTGCTTTTGGAAGGAATGACATTATGGCCAAATAATGCACAGTTCTCTTGCGCTCAGCGGTTGGCAGGATTTAACTCCCAAACTGTGCAGTGCCCTTTTATTTGAAAAACAAAACCAAACAAATAAAAAAGCATAAGCCCCAAACAGTTTCCAGAGAAAAGGATATTTGCAGAGAAAAAGAGACAGGAAAGAGCTGATGCCTTTGAAGAGGATTTCTGAAGGATTTGGGGGAAAGAGCAGCAGGTGGAGGGAGGCCAAACTCCCTATTACTTCAGCATCCCCATGGCCTGGGAAACTCAAGTGCCTTGTTTTCTCCTCAGTGCTGGCTGATGACTCTATGGCAACAGCCCACTGATCATCTCAGGGGTGGGCTAGTTCAAAACTACAAGTGAAAACAGCAACGTTGGGGATGGTGGTTAGTTTGAAACTACCTGACCTGTTTTCCATGTTTTAAAGAGCTGTTGCTATGGCAACAGCAGCTCGTTGGACCCAGCGCTGCTAAGTTTCAGAGGTTCGACAGTCATGTGCTGCGGAGGGGGTGTATCACTCAGCACCAAGCTGTCTTCCCTGCACCCACCTTTTTTACAGATATCTATGCTACCCTAGAATTAGCACAGATACCTTAGAAAAATTTTACCTAAAAATATTACCTAAATCCTAATGGAGCAGTTTACTAATCTAGCTTGATTTCAACTCAGTTCTTCCTTTGTTCATCTTCCGCATCTTATTGCAGCTTCCCAAAATAGACCACCTCCAAAGAACAATAGTTGCCATATCCTTTGGTCCTCAAACTGCCCTGTCAGCAAACACCATGATTATTTTGGTCTGCAATTCCATATCCCACGTTATGGAAGTCAGCAAACATAAAATGTTTGACCATGGGTTAGGAAGAAATGAATTCCAGAGCTGAGGTGCCTTCATTGAAAAATAGCCTGACAGTTTTAATCAGTGAATTACTATCTGAAATGCCTCTGCTGCTGGCAGTTGCCATTGTAACATATGGGGGAGAGAGGATTTTGCAGATGGCCAATTCAAGAAACTATTTTACAGCTTTAAATTGAAAATCAGTGCAGTGAACTTCACCTGGCATCTGGAGCGTACTGTGCTTATTGTGAAAACTGTCACTTAGTAAGTGGACAACAGTATAGAATGGTAACAGAAATGTTTGGTTAGTAGAGGTGTAATCCAATTTTCAATTTAGTGCATTTTTTTTATTATGGAGTGAGAAGAGTGGTTGTAATGTGATCCACGTCTGAAAGTAAAGTACATTCTTGCCAAGCACAAATTTCAAGAGAAGTCCTTGTCATAACTGCACCTCAGATTCACAGGAGTAGCTGGGAGCCCAGTGAAGCACCTTAGTTATAGTAATACTGGAGCCTCTGCCATACTGAGTGGGAGCTATTAGAAGAAAGAGCACTGTAGATGGTTGCTTCTTTTTTCTTTTCTTTTTTTTTTTTTTTTTAAATCTATTAGCATTTCTTCAGGCTTGCTTATGTTGACCCATGAATTGAAAGCCTTCCTCCATCTCTAACAAGCAGATTATAAGACCAAATGTGAAGGAGAATGTTCTTCTGTGATGTTTACCTTATTGGTTATCTGGGCAAAAGTGATGTAATAATCGTGAAGGATTCTCAACTAGTCTCATTAAGTGCAAAAAAAGCATTAAAAAGCTGTGTTCAGGTGCTGAAATCAAATGTTCAAAGTTAGGGAGCGGTGCATGTATGATCACTTGACCCATTATGGGCCCATTCTTTCACTGAGTTTTAACCTATAATCATATAATTAAAGAACATGTTACAGTATTTAATAAGAAAAAAGCAAAATGAAGGTCACGTAAGGTTGTAAGATATTATTCATTGATGTTTTTCAAGTATTTGACTTAACATTCTTTCCAAGAGTTTTATACATAGAATATGATTTCATATCCATCTAAAAAGGAAAAGGAGGGAGAAAAGCAACATTCCATGCAAGCACAATAGCCCTCCACTGCTCAGCATTGGTGAGGCTTGAATGCTGAATTGTTAACCATCAGCACCCAGATCATAGTGTCTTCAATTGTTAGAATAAATATGCTGACTGGTAGAGAGAGGAAATCAAAAGGAGTAGACAACTACTGGGAACCTCGATGGAAAGAACAGGGAAGGAAAGGAAACAAGGAAGATTGACTTATCTTTCTCCTGCTCATGGGATAGCATTAATATGAGGTGGTCACACAGAGGTATTTTTCTGAATACCACACAAGTGGTTTGGACAACCAGTCATTGTGACAGAGGGTCGGTCCAACCCAGCCTTCATATAACAGTGCATGTGTAACAAAATTGCCCAGTAGATGTGTTAAGAAGCATACTGTGAGATGACAATGGGAACTGATTAGGTGAGTTAGACTTGAGAGTTCAAGTATCAATTAATTCTGCTTCCGTGAGAAGTGGAACAAGGCTTAAAATGCTCTTAAAAAAGGAGTTGGACTAGATGATATTTAAAGATCCCTTCCAACTCAAACCATTCTATGATTCTATGAATGTGCACTTGCAGCTCAGAAAGCCAGTCGTATCCTCGGCTGCATAAAAAGAAGCACAATCATCAGATTGAGGGAGGTGATTCTTCACTCTAGATGACCCCACCTGGAGTGCTGCATCCAGCTCTGGAGTCCTCAGTATAAGAAAGATGTTGACTTGTTTGAGTGGGTCCAGAGGGAGGCCGCGAAAATTCTCAGAGAGCTGGAGCACATCTCCTGTGAGGAAAGGCTGAAAGAGTTGGGGTTGTTTGGGCTGGAGAAGAGGAGGCTCCAGGAAGACCTTAATGTGGCCTTTCAATATATACAGGGGGCTTCGAAGAAGATGGAGAGAGACTTTTTATGATGGCCTCTAGTGATAGGACAAGGGGCAACAATTTTAAGTTAAAAGAGGGTAGATTTAGATTGGATGTGATTTTTTTTTTTTTAATATCATTTTTTTTATTATAAGGTTGGTGAGACATTGGAACAAATTGCCCAGAGAAGTCATGGATGTCCTGTCATTGGAAGTGTTCGAGGTCAGGTTGGACAGGGCTTTGAGCAACCTAATCTAGAAAAAGATGTTCCTGCCCGTGTCAAGGAACTAGATGGTCTTTAAAGGTCCCTGCCAACCCAAACCATTCTATGATTCTATGGAAACTATGAGGAGGAAGGAGTGGTAGCAAGGAACTGTTATGAACTGACCATAACTGTGGGGGAAAGGGGAGTGGACATTGTTAGAAGTGTCTGTAATGAAGGAGGGAAGTCGAGCTTGAGGAAGAGAGGAGGCAAGGTATTGCTTTAATTTTTATTTGCAATAAATTAAATTTTCCCCATGTCAAGTGTGTTTTGCCTATGATGCTAATTGGTAAGCAATCCTCTAGTCTTTATCTTGAGATAAGAACTTTCTCATCCTGTTTCCCCCCCTGTCCTGCTGAGGAGGTGGAGTGAGCAGCTTGGTGGGTATTTGGCTGTTAACCAAGGTTAGCCCACCACACCTGGTAAGACTCTTCTCAGCAGTGTTCTTTAGCTGGAAGTTCATCCCCATCTTTGACATATGGATACGTTTTCTTGGTGTGTGTCAGCTCTTCTTTATCTGTTCCTGATACAGCACTTCTGTCAAGCATCCGTAGCTCAGTAACTGAGAAGCGCCGTTGCAGATACTTGCTTGATTGGAAAGAGCGCCAGGTCTGATTCCCCCCTCAGTGATCTAAAGCACAAATACCATCTGTCCTGCAGTTAAGATCACTTCAGTGAGTTTCTACATTACTGTTCACACTTGCCAGAGACAGAGAATCAGTCTAGCTGCTTTTTCATTTCTTTTTACAGAACTGTCCTCAAGTTGCCCCATATCACATGTACAGACGTACTGCTTCCAAATTCCTACTCATTAAAGTCGGCAGCTTTCTCTGGGACTTCTCAGAAGAAGGCCTTGTCTGCAGTACAAGGGTTTCAGGGTGGCCTGATTGCATTTCTTGGCTTTTTACTTGAGTGACTGGCTGTTCGCAGAATCGTGGTCAAGTCAGAGCTGGCTCGGAGCCTTCTTGGTATTTTGCAATAGCTAGATGATTGGCGAGTAGATATACCAGTGAATGTTAAAGGAAAGAATGTTTAACTAGTAATGTTTAAGCTGGTAAAGTTCATCAGGCAGGCACATGCTTTGTTCAGGTACACCCAAAGGATAGTTGCGGTTCAAGAAACTGATCCCACCTTCTGCTCCACTGTGGCAATAGAGTATTAGGAACAACCTAAGCCTCTATATGTCAAGAACACCAAGCAGGACGATAATTTGTATGAACGAACAAGGAGGCACGAGATCTTGGTGCTCTACAGAAAAGATGATGATATTTGGAATTGATGTGTGTAGTATCACGCTCGTATTTGCTATGTTTCTTGAGATCCCTGATAATATTGAGTAATGGAGACTGGAGAATTCTGACTGAATAGGCTTCAGGAAGATACCCAGGTCAGTTTTCTGGGACCTGAGATATTTCAATGGGCCTGTTTTTCCTGATAATGAAGAAGAAATATTTTTGATTAAGTGAATAAATGTTTTTGCTCTTGGCCTGGTTTATCCTCAGGGTCCAATTTGGATACCTTTTTAATCCACTAGTCACAGTCATTTTACTAGTCTTTTTCTTTCAACTTGTATTTACTGATGACACTCAGAAAGTTATGATAGTTGAAAGACCTACATTTTCCCTAGCTTCACGAAGGTAGTTTTTATTCTCTTCCACCTCTTCACAGTAACATGAAGTTAGTTTTGGGATTTCAGGCGTACTGTCACAGTGCTCACTTTGCCTGACTCCTTAAATCTTAGGCCAGATTGTTGGAAGCCTCACAATCCTCTTGAGAACATCTTTATCAAAAAGTGTTAGGAAGTTCACTGTGTGTACATACACAGCCAAGGGGACCAGTTTCTGTGGGTGGTGGCCAGCTTTGTACTTATTTTCTATGTTTTGGGGGGAAGGTCTCCTTGGAGACCTTCTGGATCATTTTTTGAAAACACAAATAGCAGTTGTTCGTCAGGCACTCTTTAGGAGTGCACCTCTCTCCTGGAAATGTTTTCATTACATTCTTCAGTGGAATTTCCCAAGAGCTTAATAGGATCTAATGAACCAGCTTATTATTGAGACTTTAATGTTTTGTCTTTAATGTGTTGTCTTTACATCCCCTTGTGGATCATATCTATGAGCTTATGGCTACATGCTCACTTCTTCATTTTCCTGATTCTTTTAGTGAAAATTGGTTTTTCTAGTGATTACCGCATGCTTGGGAAAATATATCTTGAGTCACACTGGCTTTCTTTATGTTGGAAAAAACGGTGTAAGGTTGCACTTCATGTAGTTCCTGCAGAGTTTGATTCAAGCCAGGAAATCAACCTGGTTTTGTTCTTACCGAAGTCACACAACCCCAGGACTGAGACATCAGATACGTTTGTTTTTTTTTATTATTTTTTAAAACTTGGACACAAAGGTTTAGGAAGATTGTTCAGCTTTTCAAACGGATGGCAAACACACCTGTAGGTGTAATGCTCTCCCCATAAGGAAACAGTGTACTGATAATATCATTCTGGGTGGGGATCTAGTGCCAAAGGGCTAGGAGTGTGACTTATGTGCATCCACCTGAGCAAAAGTGTGGTCTGAGATCTGAGAAATATGTCCATCCCTGAGACTTGCAGATTTGCACCAATAAATTCCATATATGCTTTTTGTCAGCATGGTGCCATCGTGGAGGGCTTCTGGGCATGATGCAGCTCTTGAGAGTCATTCCTCAATCGTTTTCCTCAAGGCTTTAAGTTTCTTCATCTGTCAGCCTGTAGGTTCAGCTTGTAATGGAACTTCTTCAAGAAGTTATATTCGTGTGTACATTCCTAGCTCTCCCAGAATTCCCATTAAAAGTTGCTTGGGATGCTGGGTGTGAGGAGCTATGGATGCACATTTACCAGTTGGTACCTCACATATGTGAGCACGTATGCCTATGAATACTGCAAAGGCAAAAAAAATTGTTTTCTAGGATTGTGCATAGAGCGGCACATTTCAAAGACATTCTAGTTGCTGCTCACTCTAACTTATTTTAGGTGGTGGTGTGAATTCTTATTTATTGGGGGTGGGGGGGAAAGCCCTTTGGGAATTTAATAGAGAATTTCTGGAAGCTTACTTGGGTATCCACTAGTTTAAATTAAACCCAGAGAAGCTGTGGATGCCCCATCCCTGGAAGAGTTCAAGGTCAGGCTGGATGGGGCTTTGAGCAACCTGATCTGGTGGGAGGTGTCCCTGCCCAGGGCAGGGGGGTTGGAACTAGATGATCTTTAAAGGTCCCTTCTAACCCAAACCATTCTGTGATTCTATGAAATACGTGTAATTAAGGGAGAACAAAACATAAGTTTAAAAATTGTTTTGCTTTTTTGTTGTGTGCTCCTTTAAAAAACTTTTTAAAATGCAAAAAGTTAGAAACTGTACAGAAAACAGTGGGGAAAAATAATGGAAGTGGGAAAGAATTGGGGGGAAAAAAGGAACGAAACTGGTTTTCAATATGATAGTTCTGATGAGGAGTATATAGAGGGGGACATGATTGAATGATTTAATAAATAGGCAAGGTTGTAGCTGTGTATGTTTATGAGAAGAAAGGATAAATAACTTTAAGATGAGAGAATGGCAGTTTGTACTCTGCTTACTTAATTTTCTCCTTGAAGAATCCTACGTCTAAATGTGTGGTTCTTTACATAACAACTACTCATTTAAGTTTTGGAGATGTTAACTTCACACACTGTTGCAAGGAAATTAAAATAATGAAACCACCATGAGGCTGCACGTCTTCTGGTAACATTGGAAATTGTAATGCTCGCTGTCTTTCACTGCCAGGTTTATGGTTTTGATTTCCTATCTGGGCATTAAGAAGAACTGGGATTTTTTTGCAGTAGTAAGGCATTCTGGGACAAAGATGAAGGGAAAAACTTTAGCAGCAATCAAAATTAGAGGAAAGCTTGGACTGTGGTTATTCTGCATGGCAATACAGTCTAATTGTAACTGAATTAGAGAAGCAGAGTTGTAGAGGTAAATAGTTGGTGTAATATATTGAGTTACAGTTTTATATGCTAATATGACGATAGAAGACATTCACATTCACTTATTCCAGTAATTGTTGGTGTTTCAGTTAAAACTGAAATTCTTTGGATATCCATACGGTATGAAAAAAGGAAGAATAGAAAGAAGATGGCTCTTGAAATTGACTAGCAGGGGTTTTTTTTTGAGCCGCTGCTTTGTTTCTGTTGTAATAGGTATAAAATCCCACTCACCTGATAACTACAAAAGTAGAAAACTGAGTCAAAGCTGTTTTATGCTTTCCTGTGTAAGGCTAATTATAGCACCTGTAGCCCTTGTTTTAAATGCTTTTTCTCATTTTTTAGTTTTCCCCTTGCTTGTATACAAACAGATTCACCTTACTCTGTCTCTTCCTTCCACCTTTCCCATAAATGGTGAGCTCAACACTGTATGATAACAGTTAATGAATGAATGGCTAGATCAATTAATTTTTAGTCTCAGATGTGACATATTACAGGTTGCACAGGAAGCACCCTTTATGTCAGCTATACATTGCCAATAGATTCTCTGTCAGCTGTGATTTATCACCTTTTCTGGTATGAGCTCTGAAGATGTGTAAACTTAATTCTGATTTAGTCGGATTTTCTAGCCAGTAATTGGTACTTAAGCTTTCTTATCTCTGTAAGGTATCTACCTATCTCTAGCTTTGCCCCTCTGAGAATTCGTACTGACCCTCTTTGACCCCCTCATCCCTCTTTGCAAATACCAGGTTTCTACCTCTAACTCCCCATGGCATTAACTTGGCTTACCTCTGTTATTTGGGTTGTAGTTTAGAACTTGCGTTTATAGTACCACTTGTTCAGTCAGGAGTTTATCTTCAATTACATGAAAAAATCTGCAGGGTCTCAACTGTAGTTTGCATCTGCCAGTAAATTGTGTGTTACTTTGAAGACACCTTGTATTTCAGGAAAACTTGTTTCTGCTATTAAATTTTGGGCAGGCAGAATTTATCCAAAGACATGTTGTTCCTGAATACACTACTAGTTGAGGATCTTTGATTTCTGAGTTTCTCTTTGTGGTGTTTCTAAACAATCTGGAAATATTGACTCAAAGTT
>JAHREE010099728.1:0-12521 GCA_033628505.1 Tringa tobata | reverse complement strand
CTCAAAATTTGGCTTTGTCACCACAAACTTTTCCATCAGCTGGGACACGGCCTAAATTAAAGACAAGACACAAACATCTACAGAGAGTTCTTCATTCCTTCCTTCCACTCCTTCAAGCCCCCGTTGACACTGGCAAAGCACCACGACGTTCACTGATGGACACACGTTATTTAAAAACCCAACCGAACAAAAACTACCAAACAGAACAACCCAATTGTCCCAACCCCCCCTAAAAGACAGACTTTGCCGGTGGCACAGATCAAAAAGCTATTTGTGAAATCCATGGATTATTACTTTCCTGGATGCAGTACCTAAAGGAGGCCTACAGGAGAGATGGGGAAGGACTCTTGAGGAGGGAGGGGAGCCCTAGGAGGAGGGGCAAGGGTTTGACACTGCAAGAGGGGAGATGGAGCTGAGATGTGGGGAAGAACTTGTTTGGTGTGAGGGTGGTGAGAGCCTGGCCCAGGTTGCCCCGAGAAGCTGTGGCTGCCCCATCCCTGGAGGGGTTCAAGGGCAGGTTGGAGGGGGCTTGGAGCAACCTGGTGTGGTGGGAGGTGTCCCTGCCCAGGGCAGGGGGTGGCACTGGATGGGCTTTAAGGTCCCTTCCAACCCAAACCATTCTATGATTCTATGAATACCTAGTTTTAGAATAAAGGAGCTTTTCCAATGAGATTTTGAAACTTTATGCATAAAGCATATTTATATATATATATATGCATTTCCAAGCTCTGGAAGCATCTGAAGGAGGAGTTTTCAAAGGTTTTGTTACACATTAAACCACAATCTCGTTTCTTGGTGTTATGGGGATTTGTACTTGTTAACAATATGATTCAGCAAAGGCACACAGTTTTCACGAGGCGGTGGGAGAAGGCAAATGCAAACTGTCAAGTCATATATATGAGGGCTAAAATCTCAATCGAGCATTTTGAAAGCTTGTCAGGAAAATTAATTACCCTCTTGATTTAAGGAGTTCATTTTTGTCCCCACAGACAAAGGCAGCATTTAACTATTAAAAGCTTATATTGGTCGACAACTGACATCCAATTCATAACACAGCCAAAGGCAAAATATAGCATATTCAAAATAGAGATCCCCCTGGCACCGAGTTCTTTACCCTTTCTGTGTATTGTTTTGAGTTTTGTCAAAATTTCCCTAACAGTAAACCCTACAGTTATGCAGAAATATTTGTCAAGAAGTTCTTCTATTCATCATTTTACTTCCTCAGAGGAGTTATTTTTAACCTTAGTTTTCTGTGAAAATAGGACACTTCAAAAATTAACAAAAATCCCCACATTAGATGGAAAATGCTTAATTGGCCCCAGAACACACACTCTTCATGCCCTGGCTCAGAAGGAAGCTTTCTACTCTGGTAGCTAAACTCTAACAAGAAGGAAAATCAGAGCTTGATTCCTTCCACGCCATTCACTTGTGTCCATTAAGTTCACCATGAAAAGGGAGCCCAATGAGTAATAAGTTCTAATGCAAGACACTGAACAGGCGCAGAGTGTGCGAATACGAGATGAAACAGAGTCCCTGAAATTAAATGCCTTTTTTTTTTAATGAGAAAATGGGTCATATTCTATTTTGGGATGTAACTTATTTTTTTTTCCTCCAGAAGAGTGAGTTAGCCCTAAACAAACCTGGAGCAAGAAAACAAATACGAACCACACATGCACACAATCTTCAATTATGTGCAAGGTAAAATAAAAAGAAAGAGAATTCTGTTGTTCAATCACAGAATCATAGAATTGTCTAAGCTGAAAGGGACCTTTAAGATCACGACATGTGGCAGCAATCACAAAAGAGGAGAAACTGTTAAGCATATATAGGAGAAACTCTAAAGAATATAATTTGGCAAATGAAGATCAAAATCACATACTGATAGAAATTTTAGAAACACTGCAAAAGCTTTGACCATTTGAGATCAGAAATAATGGAAAACTCATGAGAACACCTTTTTCTACCCTCCTCTACATATGAAACCACTCTTTGGCAGCAGCTTCCAGCCATAACTAGCCACACACTGGATTACTTTATGAAGTAGGTAAGAATTATCACCTATGTTTTAAGTGCGCAAAAGGATTTCTCAATGTCAGGAGATGAGTCAGTAGTGAAGTGAGGCCATCACACAGCTTACTGTATCCAATAAATCACACCGGGATGAATAAATGCTTCCAACTTTATACCCATTCAAGTAAAGGGAGGGTTGCCAATATCATCAAGGAAAAGCAGCCCAGTAATGTTCTTCCTTCTTTTCAGATCTTTTAAATTCCTAACCTAACAAGCCAATGATGACAGTTCCTTCTGAGCCTGACTTCCAGTACAGGTCAGCATTCTTGCACTACAGCCAACTCAACATCGGACTCCCTGCCTTTAATTCCTCTCAAGGCCTTAATAGTGTAACAGTCATCAAGTGATGACTTTATTTTGATATGCAAGCAAGACACATTATATTAAAAACAACCAGTCACCCAGCACAGTCTTACAGGAGATCTGATTAGCAGATGTGGGCCCACCTTGAGGGCTGGGTCCAGTTTTGGGCCCGTCACCACAAGAAAGACCTTGAGGGGCTGGAGCAGGTCTAGAAAAGGGCAATGGAGCTGGTGAGGGGTCTGGAGCACAAGTCTTGTGAGGAGCGGCTGAGGGAGCTGGGGGTGTTCAGCCTGGAGAAAAGGAGGCTGAGGGGAGACCTTCTGGCTCTCTCCAACTCCCTGAAAGGAGGGTGTAGCCAGGGGAGGTCGGTCTCTTCTCCCAATGAAGAAGCGACAGGACAAGAGGAAGTGGCCTCAAGTTGCCCCAGGGGAGGTTCAGGTTGGATATTAGGAAAAATTATTACCCTGAAAGGGTTGTCAAGCCTTGGAATGGGCTGCCCAGGGAAGTGGTTGAGGCACCATCCCTGGAGGAGTTTAAAAGGCGGGTTGACATAGTGCTTAGAGACATGGTTTAGTGATGGTTTTTATCTGAGTTGGGTTGATGGTTGGACTCCATGATCTTAAAGGTCCCTTCCAACCCAGACAATTCTATGATTCTATGTTCTTCCAGGGGTGCTGAGCCATCAGAGCTTTAGACTTTTAACTCTTCCCTTCCTAATATTTTAACTGAATAATGCAAGGAGAGCATTAGCAATTGTTCCTTGAGCTGCCTCACAAGTATGACATCCAGTACAAATTTTTTTTTAATATGGCAGTGTTTCATAATCTCTATGTGGTTACATGCACTGAAAATCATTAGGGGTTTAGAGATTTATGCTTGATATCTCTACCCCTCCCCACACAATTAGAGCTGGTTTACACTCCGCTAAAAATTAGGCTGTAAAACTGCCTTAATGCAGATGATACGGTCTTCAGATGTGTAAAAGAGCAAGCGAAAGACCCAGCTAATTTTATTACCAAGATTGATTTCTTGTCACCATATTAGCTTTACATATGTAAACTACCACCTACTTGGGTTTACCCTGTTGGCCAAGCAGCAGTGGAAATACAAGTGTCTGGAGTCAGCCTATGAGGCAGCAAAGGGAGAAAAATTAAACAAATCAGGGTCTTTGGAAGGAGATGAGAGGGACAGAAGAAAGGTTGCAGGGGAAATAATATTTCTGGGGCACCAAATATGACCTGGCTTTAAAAAAACCAACAAAAAACCTCCACAACACACACACGCAAAGTAAAAAAACTAGATTTTTAACCCTAGCACCCAGCACTAGAGCCAGCAATGTTGGGTGATGACCAGTTTCTGGAGCTTCTTTCTGGCCTTATCAAAGGTGTGAATTATTTGAAACTGGCCACATTTTTTTTTTTTTTTTCATCCTATATTCTCATTTCAGTCACGCTCCCGAATTCCTCCCCTCTCCCCACAAACCGACATGGCCCAATACCACAATAAACATACCGAGGGCAGGCAATTACCAACTTGCCAAAATGAAACTCGCAGCTACCTTGTGTGCTGCAGGGACTCCGCAGCACGGAACAGAATGAATCATGTGTGTCCGTTGAAATTAAAGCAAATACAATACAGCCTAAGTAGAGCCATTCATCACTCGGAGGGCCAAGGGGACTGTCATATCCTACAATACGCGGGAAGCGTTCTGCAGAGAACATTTTCTCTCCAGAAGTCAGGATGGACTGGGAGAGAATAATGCTGTGGTTACAGCAACGAGAGAGGGTGCAGATATTTTGGGGATTATTTACAAAATAACGTGGACAATTTTGCAGAATTTAGCAAATGACCACGTATACTCCAACAGCAGTTGTAAGATGATCAAGGTACCTTCTGGCAATGTACCAACACAAATGAACGTTCCTGATAAAGAGATTTTTTTTTCAAGCTCATGATTAGACTGAAGAAGACAGAAAACACGATATTGGTGAAGGAGCTGCAGTCTGCACGATGATCTGTCAGCTCCAAGCACTGTCCAAATGCCACTTCAGACTTTTTTGCAGACGGCATGCTTAAAAGAGTTTTGAAAGAGCAATCAGGGTTATTTTGCAAATTACGATGTAAAATCCACAGGCAGACGGGGAGAAGGCATCAAAGTGCTCATAAATTTAACATAGAGAAACAAACACAATTATCCAAGACAGAGCCATTGGAATTGCTACAATACTTCTAAAATACACAACATGAGTTGCTACAATACCTCTAAAATACACAACATGACCTTAATCACTTCAAATCCAGTGCAGTTGGGTAATGAAGACTTCCTGCAACGTGTGAGCACCTTCATGGCTTCATGATAGAACCATGAGTTGTTCCTAAGAGCTGCCAATTTCCAATGTGGGAAGTAGGTTAAGAGTTACCCCCTTCTGATTCTGCCCATACTAATTGATTTACTGGAAACACACTCACTCAACCTGTCCACATACTGCTCTGTCCACATACTACCATGATAGTCATGTTTTCTGGGGATGGTAAATCCCAAATAGATGTGAGCACCAAAGCAACTGTCCTCGTGACAAATTCTTCCTCAACAGTTGTCAGGACAATGAAATCACCTTTCCAGCTACTCTCCTTAGGAAGATTGTCCTGGTTTGAGGACAATCTTTAGAGGGTTTTACAGGATCTGAAATCAGGGTGCTTCTCACTTGAATGTATGAAATATAGAAGACAGAAATAGAGAAATATAGAAAGTTACTACAATGACCCTAGCGAGGGAAAGGAAAGGAAGCCACATGTCTCTGACTTTAAAGTAGTTGATAAGTTTTGCACTTTATAACCATTCTGCACTGGATACAGATTATTTTTTTTTTTGGATAAGAATAAAATTGAGAAAAACAATTGATACATTAATAATGTTTTGGAGAATGAAAAACCTTCGACTACCATTCCTTCAGTGAGATGAAGGCTGATGGTTGTGGGAAGCAGCAGTGATATGATCAGGCAGTTTCTTTTGTCTCCTGGGGAAAAAGTAACTATGGAGATAGTCAGCAACATCATCAGCATAACAGGATTCATTAGTGCCTGATACAGAGCACCGAGACCTTGGGCAGATTCAGCAACCTTCTTCCTTCTCTTAATGATTGAAAGGGCCTTGCTTTTATCTGGAACTGCTAAACTGAAGGTGGCAGTTTGGGTTTTACACTACACACTTGAAAGAAAAATATTCAAAGTACCCCATTCCTGGCTTTTAAGAGGCTTCACTACTGAGGGAGGATGACAACACATGTTCCAGGGGAAAGTTTTCTGTCAGAAAGTACAATTTCATTAAAATTGAAAACATTTCACGGAAACACGTCTGTACTGGCTGAGCAACTTCCTAAATCAAAATGTTTCGTTTGAGGTTTCCCGTTTCATTCTGAGAATATCTGGACATTTGGTTTTGTTGAGACGAAATAATTTGGTTTAAGTATTTCCAATCCACTCATTTCAGTATTTATATTGATGAGAATATCCATCGGATTAGGTGGGTTTGTTGATTTTTTTTTTTGAAAGTTTGCTCCATAAAAAATAAAACATTTTTGGTTTATGTTCAGTTGAAAGGGATTAATTTATTTTGCAAGCAAAGCAAAGAAAACACCTAGTTCTAACCTGTCCTTGCAACATGCGCTCTCAGGCTGCGGAGAACGCCAGCTATTGGAGTACTCGGGATGGAGGTGTGGATTTAGGTCAGTCTCTGGTGTGCTAGGAACAGAATAAAACAGAGAATTAATAGCAACTTCCACAAACAGGGCTCTAGTGCACTTCTTAGTGCGCGCCCAATGGGAACTGCTTGTACAGTACCTTTCTCTGCCTTCAAATATGGCTCACACGACTTGGAACCTCTGCAATCTCTTTTTTAATTCAAGATCTGAGACAACAAAGAGGGAGTTCAACATGGAACACCCTTAACATTAACGTCCCTTAACGATTTCTTGTATCACTGTTGAGTTTGTGAAGGGTGATACTGGGCATGGCAGTAAAACAATGAGAGGCAGTACTGGCATTGTTAGAAAGGGAATTACTATAGGAATATTGCAAGAGAAGGCACAAATACTTCCCTCCCCCTTCATTCCCCAGCATGAACCTGGTCAGAAAAAGTGGGTTTTTTTCCCCGGATATGCTCTTACTCAGTAAGCAGTGATAACAAAAGAGCACTTCTGGCTCAGAAAGAGAAGCAAGGCTAAAGATAGACTAAAAGAAACGGGATGACACGGTAAAGGATAAACTTTAAAGATGCTGACAAGAATGCTAAAGCAATTTGTGCCTCCTATTTTCACTTGCGCTGCATTCCTCAGTTCAGGCCTTGGTTTGGATTTTAGCCTGGGAAACAGAAGAATAGCAGAGAGTAGAAATCTTCTACGGCTTTGGTCCTCTTCCCCTCCCCGCCCTCAGGGCAGACATAAACAAAAACCTCCATAATCTTGAGGAAACCCAGCAGAAAAGAGTATTTGTGGCACTAACGTCACCAA
Organism: Tringa tobata; assembly: GCA_033628505.1. Taxonomy (NCBI): domain Eukaryota; kingdom Metazoa; phylum Chordata; class Aves; order Charadriiformes; family Scolopacidae; genus Tringa; species Tringa tobata. The sequence goes on along the minus strand of JAHREE010099728.1, from coordinate 5,640 downwards.
AAAAGGGGAAAATCCCAAAGCACAAGCCCCGGGATGGCCCCGCAGCATCCTCTGCCAGTGTCACTGCCGCTGGCTGAGAGCCTCCCTGCAGCATCAGCCAACATGTAACACCTTACATACCTACTGCTGCCTTGTACTCGCCTCAGACACGTGCCACCCTTAATCCTTCATGTCAAAATACCAGCCACTAATGAATATGAAAGGACACAACTTCGACAACTACTAAAAGCCTTCAAACCCGAGAAAAATTCTTTTGCAGAGAGTGAGCAGTAAATCTCTGCATAATTAAGAGCTGTGAATATTTAGCCCACACAAGAGGAATGAATTATAAACAGATAGCCAGGAACAGCGAGCATCCTTCCATTTGTAAAGTGCTTACCCAATTTTTAAAAACAATTTTTTCATTATACCGTTCTCCCCTCTTCTCCCCACCCCTCACCAAGATATTATTGTTGCAGGATGTCATCAGTGCTGTTTCAGATCTGTCAGAAGTAATCTTCTAATCTGCCAACTTTTCACAAGGAAGAGATGAGCTCATGTACTGACTGACAAGATGTGCTGAAAAGTCTGGGCTTTCTCGAAGCCTGTTAAAAGTTTAAGTTCCCCCATTGTGTGAATACTGTCAAACTTGGCCCTGCAATTTTCATAATGACAGCTGCTGTCAGTTTAAAAGGGTAAATTATTCAGTTCAACTGGGAATGCTGACAGTAACTGCAAAAAGGGCCTTAGTGGTGGAGAAAAGAAAAAGGTTCCAGGTATCTAAGGAAAGATGTAGTAAATTCACTAAGACATCTTTGAAATATCCAACTCAAGGTATTTTCTAGTCTCGTTCCAAAAACCTGGGAAGCTATTTACTTTGGCAAGAAAAGGACATAAAATTAAACCACATCAGTAATAAAGTTTAAAAGACCCACAGCCAAGTTTACGAAGATATTTTGATGTCTGTAATTTCACATCTTTACACCATTTACAAGGACACTATGCAATTTAAATTGTCCAACTCCTGTATGGTTTCAGTGGGAGAACTCAAGTTATTTGATGTATTTTTTGAAGTAATTTTAAAAGCTCCATTAGGTGTTTACCTGTATTTTTTAAAACGTGTTTCCACTCTTTCCTATTATGAAGGGGACTCACCAGCTATACTTTGCAATTTCTCCTCCTCTGCCCTATCGCAGAGGTAGAGATCCCCCTTTGCAAAACACATTTTGAGATCAATCCATTTTGGAGATGGACAGAGCGGAATAAATTGCAATTCCATCCTTCTACTTCTTTGAATGAAAATGAGGAAAACAAGCACAAACCCTTGACTTCTCAGCCCTGCAATGTGCGTGGTTTATGCCTTGCAAACGCCTACTATTCCCATTCAAGATTTTCCATCTGCTCTTTTCCACAAACCGTGCAGGTACGAAGGATGACAAGCAGTAGGAAGAAGTGGAGAATTTACTCTCCACCATCTACGGTTCTATCTCCAGCTTCCTTCTGGAATAGGTGAACATGAAGGAGGTATCAACAACTACCTTCTGCTCTCACAGGGAGAAACAGCAGTACTCTAGGCCTGACGCTCGCGAGGACATTTCAAATGCAAAATGTCTGTTGTAATAGATGGAGAGTTTACCACATGCTGTTACTATATTTCTGGTTCCCAGCAGTCAAAAAAGATATACATAATCCAAGGGGGATGTGGCTCTTTGAAAAACTGGGGTTCATTTAAACTGCAGTGCATTAAGTCAGTCTGGAATAAGGTAAAATAATACCATTACTATACACCAGCCTGAATAAAGCACTATCTAAATCCATTACAACTTGCACCATCTATTCTCAATTACAACAGACATCGTGATACTTGTACACGAGCTATCAGAAACATTAAATTAACTATGAAGTGATACAATCTCCCACAGTAATCGTAGTCATCAGCTTTCTACTCTCTAAAGAAACAAGTCTTGCTGCCTGTAATTGCATGAGATTTGAGAGCATCTCTCCTCACCTGTGTTGCCGCTAATTCCATGCTCTGTTATCCATGTCTCAGCAGACTCATCTACTTACTTAAAAATAGGATTTCAGCCTCTGTTAAGAACATAAATTCTATGCTCTGCACATATTTACAGAAGTAGGCACTCCTTTCCTACAGGTACGAGAGGTTAATCAACACCTCAGGTCTTGGGGCTAAGGAGAGGTTGGATACTTCCAGACATAGGTGGGTTCATCTCCACCTCTCCCTCATACAGCCAGATTTTAAAACCTGATTCCTGCAACCGTAGACTCAGAGTTATGCGGATTCAACTCCAAAAAAAATGCATCACCCTGTCTACGAAAGCAAAATGATTAACGAATACCCTAAAGATGTCTGTAGGCCTTTTCTATCGCCCAGGTCAAAGGAGCACTCACTCTGCAGAGAGATTTGTAACAAGTCATTTAGCTATTCCCTTAAGATATCTGCAGCACATTCTCCTTCCCAAACCAGAACTCTCATAAATCTTCTAAAAATCTTTCTGAGTTCAGAAAACTTTCAGAGCAGGCTTGAATTTCAGTTTTGTTTCCCCCCTATAGCTAGTATTGAACAGGACGAGAATTTACCGAGACTCTCCCCCAGCACGCCGGCCAGCATGGTCTGTAGCCTGCCACGCTCAATTCCTTCCTTCACCTTCTTACCAAACACTGAAACCAGTTCCTCTCACTACAATGTCAAATAGATGATGAGGCTGGTGAGATTTTATGTGACTCCCAGAATCACTTTAAGATTGATGCTTATAAAGTTGTGCTTAATCTACAACAGAATTTTTCGCAAGTAAATCATGCCTCCTCTTTATCTCTTTTTAATACTTATATTTAAACTTACCACAAACTCCTATATACAAATATGCCTTTGCTACATGAGGCAACAAGGCCAACCAAATAGCCCCTAAACACCAAAGCAGACAATAAAGGTTCTGCCATTAACCAGCTGTTTTAATGAGACTTGGGGGCTGCAAAGAGGCCCCGTGCTCAGCAGACCTGAACTAAGGTACCCATCCTGTCCAAATTCAAAAGCATTTCAGAAACTCTCTCAACAATGAAATCGGTGACATATAATGCCAATTCAAAATCCATCACCTCCTACACAACAGATTAAAAATTATACAAGCAGGAAGAATGTCTTTCCCCAAACGTAGAAGAAGCCACTACCAGACCACAGGCTCGCAGCCCAAGGTTTCCAACTCCTATTTCTTACACAAAACTGCCCTAAAAAACAGACCTCAAACACTCCTATGAACAAAACGTCTTGCATGATTTTTATCTCCCAAACAGTTTTCCAGTTGTTGCACTTGTACTTAACACTAGAAGAACCTTTTTTCCGTAGTTCTTTTCATTTCTAGTTCTAGGGGAAGAAATGATGAATTAAGGCAAAGGGGAGCTTTTCTGGACAATCGAGAACAGCCAAAGTAAACAAACCTTCTCCAAATTATACCCAGTTCTAATTCTTGCCAGAGGTTCAGTGGCTCTAAATTTTATTCAGATGATTAGTCAGTTCCCACTGTCAAAAAGATTAAGAGATGGATCTTTGACTAGGATTAGAATAAGGCTTTTAGTATTTTTTCTAAGCAGGGTGCACATTTTTAGCGGAAAGCTTCCCTTTCTGGACCTGGCTGTTGTAACTTTAGGAACAATTCTCTTCTGTTCCTTCTTTCACCCTCCTTCAGTCACTCCTCTTAGGGCTGATAAGATGATAGTGTCACATATATAGCAGCTGCTTGTGCAGTGATGTTAAGGAAGGATCTAAGATAAATACAGTTCTGTGCATGCAGTATTGGTGCTGAAAAGAAGGAGGAGGAGCTGATCCTACGGGAACAGCTAGCTCTCCATGAACCAACACTGACCTGCAAGTCATAGTTTAGGAAGCTCTGTGTTGTAAAGAGTACAAAAAAGGGTGATGCTTGTATATTGTCCATAACGATACTGATAACTTGGGGCCATGGCACAGCAGATTCTTCTATATTGCAGACAGAGCCGGAGAATGCTAATATCACCCGTGATGGATGTGTTCTAAATAAAGCCAGGCTTACAGAATCTGTCAAGAAAGCATTATTGCTACTATTCATTTTACAGCATCATTATACATCAGAACAAGCAATTTAAGGCGGGGAAAACCAAATAAAAACCCCTCTGTACACATGCCAGTACTTCAGATGATTGAAAAAACTGATGGAAGTTGAAAACCTCCCCACTGAGAAAACTAGGAGGAAATAATACAAGTGCCAGTTTTGCAAAACAATCCCCTTCTTCCCCCCACCACTGCCTGCTGTGGTTTAGAGCAGATTTCAAGAGGTCAGTTCTCTTCTCCAGAACTTCTAGTGTAGAGAACAAGAGCTGAGCTGACCTCCCCTGAGCATCTCACTCCCTTCTGCTGCTCCACTGACGAGAGGACGCAGATCTGTTACAAGGACACCCACCTTAAATGAAGAAACCCCCCCAGAGGGCACGGGGGAAGCAGTGATAAGCATCACACCTTCTCATTCACAACCCCAATACAGACTGGGCTCCTCAACTATAACTTAGTGTATTTATATCAGCTTGCCTTCAATACTGCTTTTTCCGTTCCATTCTCTCGACGATGAACGCATCAAGACCATCAGATTCCAAACAGAGCCTCCTGGAGCAGTCCTGCAGCCCAGGCCAGAGGACATTATCTCCCCCAACATAGATTTGATGCTTCACCTCTTGATTTTATTTTGGTATTCTTTCCTGTATTGCTTTTACAGCACCATAACCAAATATTTAACATTTCATTCTCCATAATTTCAGCATTTCATAGCAAATAACTTCATTTAAATTAAATTTTAAAAGTGTCTTCAGCATCATTTTAGTTCTATTTTCTATCCAATCAGAAGCACAAACACTTTATTTATTTATTTAAATGCCAAACATTAAAAGCTCCAGGACAAGCACAGCTGGCTCAGAATCATAAAAAGGTTCAGGTTGGAAGGGACCTTAAAGATCATTAAGTTCCAACCCCATGAATCTTGACGAAAGTTTCACATCCTACCAGTTAGATCACAAGAACAAAATGTAGTGATCCAAACTTAAAATCTGACAGACTCTAAGTGTGGACTTAGGCAAAAAAATTATCTGTTTTCCTCCTCAATTTCCTAGCTGTCCAAGTTTATTTTATTGGCATCAGTATCTAAGTCCATTTCAGCGTTTATCTGAAAACCATTGATGCTGTAAAGCTATTTACCACTGAATGCATATTTTCAGCTGAAAAATAAAAGATCACAGACGATTCTGTAGCTACATCATTTCAGAGTTCATACTTTTTGTATTGCAAGCAATGGACAAATTCACCTTATAATCAGGTAACTAGTTAATCTGGACCCCATCTCCCTTCATGTAACAACAGCCTCTGACTCGATGGGCGCTCACCTCGAGGAAACAGATAGACCAGGAGCTGAAAAACTATTAAAGAAGAATTTCTAAATTTTCTGTGTTCAAAAACATAATTATTGTTGCCACAGGTTATTTATAGCACAGTACAGACAGCACTAATAAATATGGTGTGGAAAACTAAGTTTAGAGTGCTTAAAATGAGCAGAAAACACCAGGAAACAGATTACAGCAAGAATACCACGTCCCAGAGGAATACACCTGGCAAGGTGTCACCCC
>JAHREE010099638.1:0-11547 GCA_033628505.1 Tringa tobata | reverse complement strand
TAGGGCTGCTCCCGGCAGAGCGTGAAGGTCTCCCACAGCGTCACGCCGAACGCCCACACATCACTGGCCGTTGTGAACTTGCCCTGGCCGGAGGGAACAGAGCGGGGTCAGGCACGGGCATTACTCCATCCTGCTCCATAAGCACCCTACACGCCTCGGGTTCAAAACCTCTTTCTGCATGCATCAGCTTCCAGATCTGGGCCCGAAGAGGGGCTTGATCCTGCAGACCTGGTCTCTGCCCAGGGCCAGATCCTGGTGAGCTCTGGGTCCAGCTTGCAGCGACTGCTGTAAAAGCTGGGGCTTAGTAAGGACCCAGCTCCCTGCAAAGGTAAAAAGTTACCCTGCTCCTTCTTCCAGGTCTGATCATGGCCAGGAGAAAATGTCAAGTGTCCAGCTCAAAGGCTGGGTACCAGGACACCAAAGATCACTGTAGTCCCCCCAATCCTACTTCAAAAAGCTACTACTCTTCCTGCTTTCTGCATGCTTCACCCTAAAGCTGGGTTCCAGGGAGAAGAGACTTCCCCACCCTTTCTGCAGCCCGAGGAAAAGAGGCTGTGAGCAGCTCCAGGGCCATGCCAGTGGCCATCAGAGGAACCCAGCCCCACGCGTACCAGCAGGATGCTCTCCCAGGACATCCAGCGGATGGGGAGCACTGCCCGCCCCTGGATGCGGTAGTAGTCCCCGCTGTAGAGATTCCTGCTCATGCCGAAGTCGGCTATCTTGATGGTGTACTGCTTGCCCACCAGGCAGTTGCGCGTGGCCAGGTCTCGGTGCACAAAGTTGAGGGAGGAGAGGTACTTCATGCCGGAGGCGATCTGGGTGGCCATGAACCGCAGGTCGCTGTAGCTGCCGGGGAGGGGAACAAGGGAGGAACTGAAGTGACGGGAAGGAGGGCAGACGGGGAGGACACAGCCCTGAGCAGGGCACCCCATAACCAAGCAGGGTGCCTGGAGCAGGCAGCCCTGCCTGTCCCACGGGGTGTTACCTGATGGTGGGTGTACTGCCAGCTATGGGGGTGCCTGCCTGCTGGCGGGACAGGAACTGGTTGAGGTCTCCGTTCTCCATGTACTCGGTGATCATGCACAGCGGGTCGTCCGTGATGCACACAGCCAGCAGCCGGATGATGTTGGGGTCTTTCAACCGTGACATGATCTTTATTTCCTTCAGAAAATCATTCCTTTCCGGAACAGAAACCAGATGGATCGGATAGACAGACCCAGAGGGGCACGGAGATGTGCACAGACCAGTCGAGAGTGTCACCCGTCCACCCAAGCCTTGTAGGGGATCTGTGGGTCCCCTCCCCTGGGACTGGGGGCCATGAAGGGGAGCTCAGTGTTGATCCACACACAGCTGCGGGGTGGACTCGGTGGGTAGATGGGACACTGGGGAGCTGGTTAGGACCAGCAAGGACCAACAGTCCTGAATCGCTGTAGCCCAGCATCCCCAGACAGCTCAGACATGTGGTCCTCACACCTGCACTGACCAGCTGGCCACTGGAGGCAGGGGACGCTTTCCAAACATCCCAGCTCTCCTGGAGAGGACTCTATGCAGGGGACAATGCTGGGGAATGTGCACCCCCGGCCCTGTACCTGGCGTTCTTGTTGGCATCCGCTCGCAGCATCTTCACAGCCACCAGCACGGGGCGGTTGGAGCTAGTGTCCAAGCCTTCCAGGGTAAAGTCCTTGCCTGTGAACTTCTCCATCCCCTCCACTTCGCAGAGATGAACCTGGAGGGGAGAAAGGGGCAGCCATTAGCTCCATCAACTGGCAGCCTCCCCTGTCCGTGTCCCCCCCCCACTTCCCCCCGGAAAGAGCCTTAGAATCATAGAATGATTTGGGTTGGAAGGGACCTTAAAGAGGACAAAGAGCTGCTCTCCTGAAGTCCAGGGCAGTGAGTCTGCTGTGGTCCCTCCTCATTGCTCTAAGGATCTTGAACTCCACCATTTCATGCTCACTGCAGTCAAGGCTGTCCTTCAGCTTCACGTTCCCCACCAGCCCCTCCTTGTTGGTAAGAACAAGATCCATCATAGCACCTATCCTCATTGGCCCCTCTATCACTCATAAAAGGAAGTAATCATCAATTTATTCCAGGAACTTCCTGGATTGCTTACACCCTGCTGTGTTGTCTCTCCAACAGATACTGGGGTGGTCAAAGTCCCCCATGAGGACCAGGGCTTGTGAACGTGAGGCTGCTCCTATCTGTCTATAGAGGGCCTCGGTCTTCCTGGTAGGGTGGCCTGTGACAGTCACTCACTGTAACTTCACCTATCCCTGGCCTCCCTTTAATCCTGACCCATAAACTCATGGTCAGCTCCTCATCCATCCCCAAGCAGAGCTCCATTTGCTCCAGCTGGTCACTGACATAGAGGGCAACACCCCCTCCTTGTCTCCCCTGCCTGTTCTTTCTGAAGAGCCTGTATCTTTCCCTTCCAACACTCCAGTCACAGGAGCCATCCCACCATGTCTCCATGATGCCAATAAGATCATGGCCCTGCAGGCACATGCACTTCTCCTACTCCTCTTGTTTGTTCTCCATGCTACGTGCATTTGCATAGAAGCACTTAAGTTGGGCACTAGATGAAGTTGATTTACTGGCTGGAGTGGCTGATGTTCTTTTGTGCTGCGCTCCAGGTGCTCTCCTGCTGACCTGTGACCCTTCTCCAGGCTCTGGGCATGTATTGTTGCCACTAGCACCAAACTGATAGGAGTGGGATGGATTGAGGTTCCCCTCCCCTAGTAACTTTAGTTTAAAGCCCTCTTCTCGAGCTTGGCAAGCATTAGACCGAAGATGCTCTTCCCCTTTGACAGACGGACCCCATCAGATCCCAGCAGACCTTCTCAAAGTGAGTTGCATGGTCTAAGTAACCAAATCTCTGGCTGCAGCCCCAGACCTGTAGCCATTTGTTGACTCACCAGATTCAACTGGTCCCTTCAAACCCCTTTTCTTTGACCGAGAGGATTGAGGAAAAAAAATAGATTTTCCCAACTCCTGCTCGGGGCAGGACTGGCTCCCACTCACCTCCCCAAACTGGCCTTCTCCCAGCTTCTCCTTGAAGGTCAGCAGCTTCCTGGGGAACTCTTCAACAGCCACATCCTTGCCAGAGAGCAGGTCCATGGTGAGGGCCGGAACTGAGTAGGTGTTGCCACCCGTCACACCCTGCAGGTTCACGATGTCGGCCTCGGCATAGTGGGGGACGCCCTCGGGGACACTGGCCTGGGATGGCTTCACAGGGCCGCTGCAGCCTGTGGGAGGACAGTGGGGCCAGCCCTGCCTGGGTGTCCTGTCCTGCACCCTCTGTTCCCTGGCGCCTGCTCACACTCCAGTCACCAGCTTTTCCATCCCCGTCCTCCCCAGAGCTCCCGTGCTGCCCGGCACAGTTGGACTCCTGCAGACATTGCAGGCTGCTCCGCTCCTTCCCCATCACCGACAAATGCATCAACCCAACCCCAAGCGCCGGATGAGCAGGGCTCAGTGTCCGACCTCCAGACGACCAAGGAAGAGATGCCAGAGCATCCCCAAGGGCGGTGGTGGGGACACAGCTCAGCCTGGTGGTGAACACCTGTAATGGCTCTCAGCCACAGGCTTCGTGTGACTTCGGATGGGATGTGTGGGAGCTCGTGTGACCTCCTCCCCACCCTTCTGTGCCAAAATGTTTGGAGATTGGCCAAAAACAGGGGCTGGGGAGAGGGGGCCACAGCAGGCTCGATGCGAGGTAGATGGCTCTAACCACGCAGGGTGTCCCAGCTCTTACCTGTGTCCTCCTCTCCCGGGGTGAACTCGGGCAGCTTGCGGATCAGGCGGGAGGGCTCCTGGTAGTCGGGTCCTAGGGGGAATATGCGGTCGTAGGTGGAGCTGGACTCCTGCTCGCTGGAGGAGGAGGAGCGGTTGTGGTTGAACATGCTGGATTCACTGGGCAGGGAGAGGCTGACAGTCATTTCGTCGTCCAGCATCCTCCGTGAGGCCTGTGAGAGGTGGGGCAAGGGAGGAGAGAGCTGGCACAGGGGGTCCCACCGCACTGGCAGGATGGGGTCTCCTGCACTCCATGGCACTGTGGCCATGCCCAGCCCCAAGCCCTCCTCTCTGGTGCACTGTCCCAGGGCTGCAGCACCCACCTGGGGAAGATGTTTGTCCTCATGTCCCCCCCTTCTATTCTCTGCCTCTATGGAGAAGAGTTTGGCTCCATCACCTCTGTGACTGCCCTTGGTTAGCTGGGGGCTGCAGTGAGATCCCTTCGGGCTCCTCTTCCCCAGCCCAGTTTTAGGACAGAGGGATGGACAAGCAGGGAGGTCCCAAAGTCACTACCCTGCTCAGCTAAATCCCCTTGCTTGGGAGATGGGTACAAATCACAACCTTCCCAAGGAAGGGAAGGGAGCATCATCCCTCTCATGCAGTCTGCTTTCCCCATGCTGAGCTCCCAGAAGACCCTTCCCAAGATGATCTCAGTGCTCTGAGGCACCTCTCCAGCCACCCCTCATATGCCCACCTTCTCCAGCATCTTCTGCCAGAACTGCCGCCACAGTATGATGACAATGATGGCCACCAGGATGAAGATGATTGCCACCAGGCACCCAATCAGGATACGCGTGTTGCTGTCGTCTACCTTGAGTGTGGGATCTAGCAGGAGAAAGGGATAGCAAGTGCAAGTCATGCTGGAGCGTGGGGAGACCCCCTGCCCCTTTCCTCCATCGGATTGGGCAGAGTCTCCCGGAGAATCTCCCCAGCCAGCTCTGGGTGATGTACTTTTTGATGCCTTACCATAAGTGGTGGGGACCACGGACACCTCAGGGGGAGCCATTGAGTTGTTGTACATGGCTGCATCTGGCAAGGGAGAAGAGGAGAGCATCAGGGTGGGTGGTGTGGGCGCCCCGCAGTCCCACTCCCTCCTTGAAACCCCCCTCCAGGAGGGTCTGGTCCCTGTGGGCCTCATGGTGGCAGGTACCCGACTGGAAGGTGATCTCGCTGAACATCATCCAGGCGTCGGCAAAGTAGTACTGGCACTTGATGGCGCTGGCCATGCGGTGGAGCAGGGGCACGGTGACAAAGCGGGCGCTGGGGTTCACATCATCCAGCACCAGCACTGAGGAGACGGCACTGGGCTCCCACTCGCTGGTGTCGGAGCGGAAGTAGCACTGCACCTCCTTGAAGATCTTCACCCCTTTGGCGAACATGTTGTTGCAATGGACCTGTGGGGCAGCCCGTCAGCGCAGCCATGGTGGGGACAGGGGTGGGGGACGGGGCAGGGGGCATGCAGACCTTCATGGCGGTGAAGTTCCTGATGCGGTCGAACTCGAAGGTGATCTCCACGTAGCCGCCGGCCGTGCTCTCGTTGCGCCAGCCGACGTAGTCATAGCCCGGCCAGACGTGGTACTCATGGGTCTGCGTGAAGTCGTCCAGCCCTGACACCCCGTCCGTCAGCTGGCCCAGGCCCTCCGTCATGCTGGCACGTGTGAGGGGGGAAAGGGAGCGTGACTCTTGCCAACCCCACAAACCTGCCACCCCCCAGCACCATCCCCCCAGCAGCTCCTTGCAGCCCCTGGGAAATTCAGGGTAGGCTTTTGTTCTTCTTGATGTTCTCTCTGGAAAAGGCTGTGGGATGCTGAGGTGCAGTGCAGTTAGCATAAATCCAAAAGAAGGGCTGGGGGTTCTTGCCCCATCACGCTGTCCCCATCATGACGTGCAGCCTCCCACAGCTGGCCATGTACCCCCTGCTTCAGGGACACCCCAAGTATTTGCTCTGCTGAGGATCAGCAAACGCAGGGAAGAAACACCCCCATCCTCTCCTGCCCAGCACATCACCCAGACGTGCATTAGCCCACAGGGTCCTCACCTGTACCCAAAAGCCCCATCATACACCGAGTCGTTCAGGTAGATGACGGTGCCCCCAGGAAGGACGAGCTGCTGCCCAGCTGGTGCGTTGTAGGACACCAGCCCATCTGCAGGGAGAGGAAGGTGAGCAGCTGCCCATCCCAGACACCCCGCTGCTGGTGACCCCGGTGGGACAGGCAGCCCCCAGTGGGATGGACAGCCCCCTGGACAGGCACTGGGGACACGGGGAAGGGCACGGGACCACACCACCCACCCAGCCAGACGCAGCCGTACAGCTCCACACGCAGACAGACGTTCATGGAGTGGTCAGTGACGGGGATGAAGCGGACGAAACGCGCAATGAGGGGCGGCTCCAGGTCCTTGAGGACGATGTCGTAAGGGTTGGTGTTTCCATCCAGCACCTGGGGAGAGACAAGCATGGTGGGGACAGGGAGGCACAGACCCTCACCTGCCACCCATTACAGCCCCCACCTGCTTCCTCACCTGCTTCCCATGCCGATTCCTCCAGGAGATCCATCGGGTACCATCTCGGCTGTAGTTGATCTTATACATGGGGGCAAACTCATTGCCGTGGCCCCCAGCATGCCGCCCCTGGGTGCCCACCAGCGTGATGAAGTGGAGTGCGTGCAGGTCGATCTGCAGGAACTCCTTCAGGTCATCGGGCTCCACTGGGATCTCAGGGCACCAGGCACCATCTCCATCCTCCGAGTCCAATCTGAGAAACCAGAGCGGAGAAGACATTTGCAGGTGACAAAAGCTGGCCCCATGCCCCTCTTCTCCCCCTCCGTGGCAGCCCAGACCCTGCTGTGGCTGTCACAAGAGGGTTCCCATGCCCACCCTTCCAGCTTTGCCTGCACTCACCGTCCATACTTGGCGGCTGTGGACTCGGACCACTGGCTGGAGGCTGAGATGTCCTCATCGGGAATGTGCCCGCCCGACATTCCCAAGGGGTACCGGCACACCGCTGCAACGAGACCGGAGGGGCACTCAGCAGGCATCCCTTGTCCCCTCCCCGGCTGAGATTTGTGCTGAAATACAGCACAAATGGGGCACATCCACGGTGCCACAGGCACTGCAGCCCGGGCACAGCATCACTCTCCATCCCTCTGGCTGGCAGAGGGGGGACGGAGCATGGTGGGACAGTCCTGCACAGGCAGGCACCTGCCTGGGCAAATGGAGCCACTGGCCAGGAGCAGATGCCAGCCCAGCTCGAAGCAAAGCCAGGAGCAAGAGGAGGCAGCACTCCAAGGGCTGCTGGACATACCTAGTCCCTGTCCCTGGAGATGCCTTCAGCCTTGCTGGCAAACATTTCAGCTGTGGTGGAGGGAGAGCCCGTGGGCTGGCACTGCTGTCCCCACGCTCCTCCTCGTTCTGGGGGCATTCCAGAGGCTGCTCCCCCCAAAAACCCACCCGCAGCAACCTGCTCCCACCTGTGCCACCCCACTGCTCCCCCCGCCTGCCTGGGGGAACAAGTGACAAAGGGGGGTGCTCCTGCCCCCAGGCTGGCCCTGTGGCTCCTGTCGCCGGCCCTGCTCCGGCCCCGGCTGCGAGTGGAAAAGTACCCGGGGTGGCGCGTGTGGGCTGCGTCCCCGAGTGGCAGCCGGCTCCCCCCCGGCACCTCATCCACGCTGCTTCCCAGGAGTTATTTTTTCACGCCCCGCTGCCAAGAGAGCTGCTGAAAGGCCGGCTTGTTTGGCCGTGTTTACTGTCTGGCCGCCGGCTCCAGCCCGCAGCGCTCCCTCCGCACGCCACCCCGAGCAAACACCCGCACCGAGGTGGCAGGGCCCAGGCCAGGAGGCAGTCCCGGGGCCACCTCCTGCCCGCAGGGCATCCGGCTTGCCCGGTGCCATGGTGGCACCCATCCCCGGGGCCACAGGGACCATCTCCTGCATCGGGCAGAAGGATGGGCACATCTTCACCGTGAGCCTTGGCACAGTGGGGAGCCTCTCTTCTTTCTCTCCAGCTCGTGATGCTCTGCAGAGTGCAGCTCCCACTAAATTCCCATTTAACTCTTCCTGAACACGGAGCCAGCCCGGTTCCTTTGCCCTAGGTAATAACCGTCTTGGCCACTCAAAGCCAACACTGCCAGCCCTGGATGGCTGCAGAAGAAACAGGACTGCTTCCCTAAGCACCATGCAACCTTCAGGGAACACCCTGCAAGCTCTTTCCAGGGATGGAAGAGGACTTTGAAGGGACTGGTTACAGGGATGCCCAGGGGAAACCCCGCGGCGCTGGAGGCTCTGAGTCCATCCCTGCAACACAGGAGGGGGCTGACCCCTGCGGAAACAACCATTTAAAGACAGGTCTCTCGCTGACATCCGGCGCAGTGTTGTGGTTTCTGAGCAGAAGCCAGGCACCTAGTCAAGCTGCTTTACTAAAGCCAACCTTGGTTTGATGCGAAACCACCAAAGAAAGCACATCCCAGCGGCAGCAAACAATACCCTGGTGCCTTGCCTTACGCACGCCTCAGCCTCAAAACCGAGCGGGCTCCATGAGCCCCTGTGGAGAAGGGCCCCACTCAGAACCCTGGGCTCCAGCTGCAGGGCTTTGCCCATACCCCAGTGCCACCCCACCTGTGCCAGGAGAGACGGCCCTGGCACACGGAGGATGCTTTCTGCATCACTAGCAGTGGCCAAGCCGCATGCAGGACAGAAGAATGCCCAGGCAGGTGTGGGCTTGGGGGGCTATCACACACTGCTCCCAGAGCTGGGAAAGTCCTGGAGATGGTAGAGATGATGCGAGCCCGAGCTCGGATGCCCTGGCAGGAGCACAGCCCAGGGAAACGCACCTCATGGCTCTTGCAGCCACCTGGTCCCCATCTCACTTACCTGGGTTGACCTGGGCTCTCGCAGCGCGCAGGACCTCCAGCAGCAGCAGCAGCAGCAGCAGGGCTGGTCTAGGGGTGGCCAGCATGTCGGCAGTCCTGCAGAGACAGAGCCAGGACTGAAATGTCAGTCCTGCTTGGAGCGGCCAGCCGAGGACAGGAGGGCTTCCCCTGCACGAGACCCTGTGTCCCCCAGCTTAGCCTCAGAGGAGGAGAAGAGCCCTGAGCCTTCACATCTCTGATGGTGCTCAAACAGGTCCTGGTGTCCCATCCCCTCCACCACCGCCTCCCGGGAGCCGCAGCACGATGGTGCCACGCTGATGCAGCCCCGGCATGGGCAGGTAGCATGGCCCTGCCACATCCTTGGAGCTGGCCACATGAAAGGGTCAGGGGACCCACACAACCCTCCCGGGCCTCTGCCTGGGGCCGGCGCCATCCGGTTCCACCAGCGGGCAGAGAGGCTCCAGCTGGGCCGCTCGCCCTTGGATGGCTTTGAAAGCAAGATGTTGCACAACCCCATCATATAACAAAATAATAGCACGTTGCAACACGCGGTTTCCCTGCCTTCTGGCTCGGGAGAGATAATATCAGATAATCGCCCGAGATTTACAGCATATTTGTGACAGTTCTCTATAGCAGAGGGGATCTTGGGGACATCTTTACAGGCTGAGGGAGTTGGGAGCGTTCAACCTGGAGAAGAGAAGGCTCTGGGGAGACCCTATAGCAGCTTTCCAGTGCCTTAAGAGGGCCTGAGGAGAGATGGGGAGGGACTCCTTATCAGGGAGTGGAGTGATGGGACAAGATGTAACGGTTTCAAATTGGAAGACAGTAGATTTAGATTAGATATCAGGAAGAAATTCTTTACTGGGAGAGCGCTGAGGCACTGGAATGGGTTTCTCAGAGAACTTGTGGATGCCCCATCCCTAGAAGTGTTCAAGGCCAGGCTGGATGGGACTTTGAGCAACCTACTCTAGTGGGAGGTGTCCCTGCCCATGGCAGGGGAGTTAGAACTAGATGATCTTTACGGTCCCTTCCAACTCTAACCATTCTATGATTCTATGGCCTGGGTGATACAGAAAGGTGTGACAGAAGGCATGAGAGGCAGCTTGCACCCACTGCCTCTAGGAGGGTGTCAAACGGGGCTGGAGAGGGACTGGGGTCCTGGCAAGGGAGCTTGGACTGGCCAGTGATGGTGGGGGCTCCTCGGAGCAGGGTGCAGCCCATCGTGCAAGGGAATCCCTGGGACAAGCCTGCCCTCCAAGTCAGCACTGTCACCACAGCCACTCTGCAGAGCATCAGCCATCGACCCTGCTTCTGGCCAGCCCACAGCTGCCAGCAATCCCCAATGCCCAAACAGCTCCTGCTGTGCCCATGCACCTCTGGGGAACCATCACAGGGAATGGCACCATGCTGAGTGATGCACCAGGGACACCCCCAAACGTTACCAGCCCTGCCCCAGGATCCCTGGGCTCCACCTCCCCTTGTTCACCAAGGGGACATTTCTCCTCCTGGGACAGCCCTTCACAGAAACACTGGATGAGATAAGTCCTCTTTTTATTAAAAAAAGGCCATTTTAATCTAGTTTACACGTACATTAACCTTTGCAGGAATAACTAACTAACCTGGGAGTTAAAGGGACCATAGCTCCTGGCCAAAAGGAACCCGGCTGCACCTGAGTGTGGGGTAAATCCCAGCAGAGTCCCACATACCAGGGATGTCTGAGCTGGTCTAGTGGGTCCCTGAGCTGTCCCAACACCAGTGACCCCACAGGTGGATGCCTGGTTGTGTCCCTGCATCCACCCCACTTGGGGCCCGCAGCCTTGTCCACACCACTAAGAGAAAGCCCAAACCCACCCTGACCCAGCTGCCATTTGGCAGATGCCCCCATCCTGCAGAGCCCAGATGGGAGGTGCTGGATATGGCCCTGCTTGCTGGCAAACCCGGGGCTTTGGCACAGCAGGAGTGAGGCAGGCTTGCTGCGACCACACCAGCACCCAAGGGGACTGCAAAGTCCCCAAGGGGACCGTCACCCGCACCCTGCACTCTCTGCACCCAGCAGTGGGCTGTGGGGTTCCCCGGGGCACTCTGCTAAACACCACTGTACCACGAGCTCCTTTACAAATAAACACCTGGAATTAGGGTGAGTTTTTGCTCTTTTTTTCTATTTTTTTTTTTTTAAAGCACGTACGTGGTCACTGTTTTTTTTCCTCTTCCCAGCTCAGCTGCAACTGGGAATTTCAACTGCATCACTGAGAGGGGTGCATGAGGCTCCTGTGTCTGATGATGGCCAGTTCCCCCAACATTAAAAATCTCAATTTCCTTCTGCATTCCAAAAAATATCCAGGGATATTTTTTCCCACTATTCTTTCAGGCTGAGTAAACTCTTTAAGCATCAGGATACCAGATGCCATAATGTCCTGCAGGGAACACATTTACATTTAGTCTAATACAGGGAAATTGTCCCCCCACAGCCATTGTGAAGCCCTCGTTGCTCCTTGGGGGAGCGGGGCTGGGGGACAGCAGGAAGACAGTGACTCAGGCAGCGAGGCTGGGGGTTAAGGGACGCGTGGTCAAACTGGCCAAGCAGTATTGGCAACCCAGCTGGAAATCATTTTTGTTCCACCAGCCCTGCAAAAGGGATGGCTTTGCAACGTTTTGTCTGAAAATGTTTGCCGAAAATTTTCAGTGACTGGAAATTTTTAGTGCAGAGCTTTTGGAGCTCCTCTCTGGCACAGCCTAGGCTTGGGACTTCCTTCCCTCAGCCACTGCTTTTTTATTTTCCACCCTTCTTATTCTACTGAAACCACCAGGGAAAATGAGCGGGGAAAGAAAATTAAATCCACATTTGTTTAGAGACAAACCCCACCTGAGTCGTGGTCCCTCTCGCCCCCAGCCCA
>JAHREE010099570.1:0-13243 GCA_033628505.1 Tringa tobata | reverse complement strand
CCCCCTGGCTACACCCTCCTTTCAGGGAGTTGGAGAAGAGCGAGAAGGTCTCCTCTCAACCTCCTTTTCTCCAGGCTGAACACCCTCAGCTCCCTCATAAGTTCTCCAGACCCCTTCACCAGCATCATTGCCCTTCTCTGAAGATATGTAAAACATGTATAAAAAGCCCATACATCCATGCTGCATGTGTACACACACCCCGAAAAACAAGCAGAAGGTTTCAAGCGTGCGTTCCCTCCTGCCTTATTTCCCGTAGGCTCCTTTTCCTTACAAAACACACTACAGGTATTACGGCACCAGCTGGAACGAGAGGCTTTTGTGCAAAGTTCAATACACACACAGAGGAAGAAAATCTCTTTACCAAACCTGCCTGCAACGAGGGAAGAAGAGCGAGCGATGCGACACACTGCTGGGGAGGAGAGAAGCAGACTGTAGAACGATTTGCTGAAGGTCACGCAGTCAAGGCTGCGACAGAGCAGGGGCTGAGTTCTTGTGTCCCAGGTCAATTCTTTGGCCAAATCACTTTCTAGCTCTCATATACATTTGTTTTTACACCTTTTTGTGTGCCTGCCCGCAGGCTGTGAGGGGCACTCCTCACCCAGAGGGGTCCTCTAAAGCCTCCTTCCTCGTAGGAGATGGCTCAACGCCAGCCTGCAAGCCCAGACCTTCAAACAAGAGGCCAAAGAGAAACGCTTGGACACCTTCAACCATCTCTACTGCCCTGATTTTTATTAACAAGTCGTTTCCATAATAAAAACGATCTCTCTAGGGAAACCAGGCAGGGCTGGCCAAGGACGCAACGTGCGCTGCCACGAGCTGGAGTGAAGCCTACCCCATGGGAAGACCAACCAATGGGAAGACCCCGCATCCCTGCACCTCCATCCACATGGACACGACCCTTCCAAACTGGTCCCTGATCCCCCTTTTGCCCCTGGATGAAGGCAGATCCGAGCCATGGCTCATTTTGCCAGGCTGTCACTCACCGCCTGGTTCATTACAGGGAAATGAACTCCGTTCCCCAGCGTCCGGGGGACAGGGAGTAATTGGGTTCTGTGCAGCCTTTTCACTTAATTTACTCAAGTTGTATTTATTTCTTACGGAATTAGGTTTTAGCGGCTGATGGACAAGACATCAGAAAAAGACAGAGGCAAATGGATGGGATAATAAACTGGGATAGAGAAAAATGATGTCTCTCCGTCTATCCTTTTTGCTTTCCCCTCACTGTCTCTGTCATCTCCACCACCCTTTTATCCTTTTCACTAAGGAACGCGGAGGGCTGTTGCTAAAAAGCTCTACTTCATTACCATACGGCTTTGTAAAAGGTAACCTTATTATCTAAGTTCATCCCAATATGGGAAAAAAGGATATTTAGTGGGGGTTAAAACATGCCAGCAGAACAATCTGCTGAATCTAATGAAATCAAAACATTTGCAAGAACCTATTGATTGTGTTGACATTTGCAGTGAAAAAATTATCAAAATGTTATTTTTGATAAGGTTGAAGTGCTTCATTTCAACATATTATAATTACATCTGATATCCTTATGGAGAGAAATTCTGAATATAATATAAAAGTCAGCAGAAATTGCCTCAACTCGCCAAAATGAACCATGCCAGCTGACACCAGGACTCTGGAAGACTTTCTCATGGTGACAATCAGGGCAAAGCAAGACCCCAAAACTGAGAAGCCCACTCCTGCCACCTGATTTTAACACCTCTTCCAGCAGCACAATCCTGCTCCAGAAAGGCTGAAGGAAGGGAACATCACAGGCTAATTAATCCCCATTATCTCTGCCCTAGCAGGCAGGGGCCACCTTGGTGGGTTGAACACCAGCATCTCGTACCTCCAATGGTCACAATGTCCCGTGTGCACAACCCTGCGATGTTAAATCCCATTTTGGAGTAAAAATGGGATCTAAAGAGCTGCCACCCTCTAGGTTTTGCAGCAAACCTGGTGCCACTGCCTTCTCAGTTGGCTCGGAGAAAGGACCCCGGGATGGCACTGGGGACAAGAAACGGAGGAAGAGCACACACGGCTTCACCTCACCCTGTGGCACCATAAATTATGCAGCTGTCTTCATCCATTATTCAGCATAATTTATTTTGAACATTTAGATCAGCAGTTTGTGTGAGAGGCAAAAAAAAAAAAAAAATAATAGAGGGGAAAGAGGGGAAAAAAAAAAGAAAAAAGCAAGGGAATTCAGTGAAGGAGAGAGGGAAGCGCCGGAACGGACATTCTGGTCATTAATCAAAGACGGGCAGGGAGATGACAGGATGAGAAGGAGCAGCTGGAAAGCCACTTAAATAATAACAGGAGCTCCAATTCCCCCGGCCTTTGAGGAGCAGAGGGTGAATGAAAAGCCCTGTGCACAGGCTGGTTTCAGGCTATAAACATCTTTAGCCCATCTTCTTCCCACAGCCCCTCGCACGCTCGACAGAGAGCAGGGTTGCAGAAGCAGCCCCATTTCCAACACCTCCAGCAAAACCCTGGGTAAATAAAGCCTTCAAACGGCCAGGTTTTCCCCCAAAACCTCAGCCCTACCGGGGGGAGGACACCAGCCCACATCTGTCACCCAAAACTCGCCAACCAGCTCCACTTTCTGAATTATAAATGCTTTCCAGTATCTAAGTTTCAACGCATATTAGCGTATGGCTCCACAACTAATAAACTGAAGACACCAGCATACCCCAAGCTTGAGACCGGTGAAATTCAATGAATAAATTGAATTATTCGCTCAAATCTAACATGGACAACCCTGCTCAAGAGCGGCTGCCCCAAAGCCGCAGTGTTATCAGTGGCCCTGGGGTACCTGGGGGCAAGAGGGGAAAATCGTGACCAAGATAAGCCAGGCCAAGTTATCACCACAAAATATCACTTACTGCAAAGTGCAGGTGCCCTTGGTTTGTAAAAGTCTCCCTCTGCCAAGGAACTGGTGGGTTCCTTTGCAGGGACCTTCATCTGCATCTCAAGGGGCTTCTCAGACCCCCCTGGTGCTGCAAGATCCTCGTGCGGGAGCAAGTGGTGGACTCGGGTTAGGGGTGTTTGAAAAAAAAAAATAAATAATAATACTAAATCACAGGGGTTTGCCGGAGCATGTACAGAGGAAATGCGAGCTATTCTCTGGAAGAAATCAATAAAAGTTTTGTTTTGTGCCTTTCGAATCCGCAGGGGAGCGCCGGATCCAGCTAGGAAGAGCAAGTTTTGTTTGCAGCTGAAAGAAAAATGTTTCTATTGTGGAACTACCGTGACACCTGAGGTGCTGGCTTAAAAACAAAACACCCACCAATTCCCTTCCCACTGCCCCAGGGTGTTGGGAACAAGCTGAAAAGCAGACGATTCGCACGATAACCGCTCGCATCCCAAGTTGGCACAGGGGGGACAGTGTCCCAGCCAAACACAGGGGCACCGGGATGGGCACTGGAGCTCGGTGTGAGCCAGGCCAGCTCTGGGAAAGCCACCAGAGCCATCAAGCAGAAGGCAATTTAGCCTCCTCACGCCCCTCCGCTCACTTTTTTCCAGGCCAGAGCCCCGAAAAGGCAACATGCGGGGTGGGGAAAGGACTGGAAGACTCCAAGAGCCTTGCCCAAGGAAGCAAATACCAAAAGAAAAAGGGGAAAGCTCCAAGTTTCCATAACTCAGCAGCTTCTGTGCTGTCAGGGTTGGCATCACCAGCATCACCGGAGCACAAGAGGGACAAGCCAAGCGGCGAGTCTGTCCACTCTAGAGCTGCAGCTCCTCTCCTCTCTTTCACAAAAGCAAGGTGGGAAATAAGGTAGCTGGACCTCGTGCATCCCACCAGTCCAGGGCCATCGATGGGACCCAGGTGGAGACATTAATGTCCCCAAGCAACTCATCCCCTGCCTGGGAAAGGCACTTGCCTTCTGGTTTAGCCTCTTTTTAGGTTGTCATCATTGCTTTCACAAAGTTACCAAGGTTTCACGAAGTTACCAAGGTCTCCTTCTCCCCGAGGAACCCCAGAGGAGAAGACACTCATGGTGTTTCACTGGAGAGGAACGTTACAGCTGGAAAACCAGTTACCTTCAGGGGAGACGCAGCACGGAGCCGCGTTACCACTCAGGATTTAAACGCTGCCCTCAAAATCTCTGTCATTCCTCTCACCCTGATGGTCTGTTGGGCTTATCAGTGCTCGACACGCTTCATCCACACACCTCACCTACTCCTGCTCCTCCTCTTCTCAGCTCCTGGGAAACTCCATCCAACCTGAGCTGACTTTGTAAGCCAGATGGTTCCATAAAATATAAATGCGGCAATAAAAATACCGACAAACCTCCTGGTGATTAACTTTGGATCTAGCCTGACTAGGAAGGATTCAACTGAGCTTCGTTGAACCATCAAGCCCTTCCTCCTGCAGATGGGGCCATAAACTCTCCCCATGCCTTTCATCCACCTCAAGAGCGATTGCCAGAGGTCTCTCCACCTCTTTATGGTCCTCCAGCCCCTTCTGAAGTTCTGCCAAGAGCTAACGTGCCGTCCAGTTGCTCCTCAAAGAGGTGTTACCAAGGGAGAAAAGCTACAACAGGTTCCTCCTAAAGGCCACGTTACCAAACGGTTTCATTCGCTGCAGGAGAGGATTTTGGGCAACGCAGAAGAGAGCAGATCCTTTCATGTCACTTCAAAATACCCAGAAACTTTCACATAGATTGAAAACTAAATTAAGACTAAAATTACCACACAATTTCGCTCGGTAATTTTTGCTGGCATGGAAATGATCGCTCCTTGCTCTGGTAGCGAACAGATAATTCCAGACTTCAAAGGCTTATTTCAGCATTACGTAAACTTGTTAAATTAGTGGTTTGAAAGTTGTAATAAACTACCGAGATGAACATGACATGGCAAACAGCATGGCTTTTAGAAAATAAAGTCACACCTCTCTAATCCATTAAGAGTTCTTTGAGGAAGGCAACAATACCTTCAAGAAAAGCAGGTATAATTTATTGGGCCTTCAAAAATGTCTTAATTAATAATAACCAGTCCCCCTGAAGAAGCAGCAGGCTACGGAGATGAAAACCATCTTCCCGCAGACGCCTTGTGAAGGGATGTCATTTGAACAAGGGAATTTGGAGCGCAAAGTACACAAACCAGACGGCAGCTGGAGAAGAACAGCAGCTTGTCAAAAGCCATCCCAAGCGGGGACGTGGGAGAGTGAAAAATAAAAAGCCAAGATCTCCTGAGTCACGGCTCTCCCACCCCTAGACCAAGCAGATCCCAGATTTGAGCCATCAGGGCTGAGAAAAATCATGGTTTGAGAACCCAAATCCAGGTCCCAGAGCTCCTGCAGGGTTTGCACCACCTGGGAAGTGGAAACTGGAGCTTTCCTCAGCCATCCCGGATAAATCCAAGGTGTGCATGACACCTCCTACCAGGGCAAAAAAACCCCACCGAGGCAAGCAGACCATGAGAGCAGAGCAGCAAATGGACAGAGAGACGGAAAGGAAAGAAAGCGATGATTAAAACGAGGAGAAATTGATAGCAGATTAAATCAGCCAAGCCCGGGTGAAGTTTTAAATGGCACGGGGGAAAAAAAGGTGTCAAGTTTGAAGCGTTTGTGATACAAATGCTATTCATTTTAGTCAGGAAGAGAGGACTGTGGGAAATTCAACGTTATCTAACACAGGCAATTAAGAAAACAATGACAGCTGAAATTTAATACAGACAAGTACAAGGTAATGCCTATCAAAAGCAACATTTCCAACAATTCATACACATTGATGGATTCTAACTTAATTGTAACCACTCAGGGAGAGGCAAAAAAAAAAAACCTACACATCACTCTGGACAACTTAACAAAAACATCCGATCAACAGACAGCGGTGGCCACGAAAGCAAGACATAGTGAGAAAGGGAGAGGGAACAATAACTGAAAATATTGTGATGCTCTAATGGAAAAAAACAACAATCTCAGCCTGCAATATCTCCTTCAGCATTGGACAGAACAGATACATGTAAAAGGGACAGGAAGAAACAACACCAAAATCTGATCCTAAACATATTTCTGTGCCAAATGAAAAAATCTGTGAGAGGTTCGTTCAAGAGGAGGATGACAAAGGAGAAAACCAGATTGCAGAACAAAAACCAAGGTGAAGTGGTGCCTTTTATTCATCCTCCCCTAATGAAAAGCGCATATTCACTGACAGAGCCAACAAATTTGGAAGTGATAGACTACGCCTCAGCAGAAATGCCCAAGTTGCCCCAGGAGCCTTTGCCACGGGCTACCAGAGATTATCAGGTTTTGCAGTAGCATGAATATGGAAGCCCAGAGACCTGCTTGTAGGATAAAAATCTACCAGGATCCGAATGGAGGCCAAGGCAAAACCCCTAGGAGTCCCAAACCATTTGTGGCTTTGCGCAGTTTTTGTGTTTATTTAACGACAGCTCCTCGTAGAGGTCCGAGGCCAATTACCAATGGCCTGGAGTTGGGAAAGAAGATTTTCCCTTAGTTGTCTCTTGGGAGGACTTTTTCCCTTTAAGCTCAACGAGGAAGCATCAGAAGCGTCCCCACCACGACGGCTGCTGGAGGCGAGCGATGCTGACAGCGACAGAGGGGCTTCGTGCAACGGATTTACTTGGGAAAAGGCATAAATGGGAGTGAAAAACGTGGCCTTTCGCAGGGAAGCACGTTCCTCGCCTCGGTGGCAATAGCAGGGCTCGGCAGCGTGAGGCACTATTGACTCAGCTTTGATGGACGGCAGAAAAATAAAGCCTTGCTGGCCTCATCTGACCCGCGGGGAGACATGACACAGCTGAAAAGGGACCGGGTTATTCCACGTACAGGCTATTCCATTTCTGGGACGGCTGCACGGGCAGATTAATAAGGTCAGCACCCCAGCTGCGGGAGGGTGAGGAGGATCCATGGGAGGAAGGCCTTAGGAGAACCCTCCCATCCATCCCGCTACCAGGGGGAAGAAGTCCCTTTTCCAGGAGGACACTTGATTAATTCCTTAAAGTGTTGACAAGCTCATTCGGGAGGCGGGGAGAAGGAAGGGGGGCAGCGTGTTTACGGGGACCCGCGATGCACAGCCATGGTCTGCCACCGCTCATCACCAGGGGTGGATGTGAAGGGCAAGCCGAGCACATTTGCAAACAGATTTAATAATAAGGGGCTGTCTGCCTCGATGTGTCAAGCCAGCTGCGAGTGCCGCAAAAGAATATCATCGAGTGTGACATAATGCAAAGCAGGATAAGGTCATTTACTTTGCTTTCCTCTGTTTTAAAGCATCAGAAAAAAATTCTTTTCAGCATACATTCTCACAGAAACATGACCGGCTGCCTGAGGAACGGCTGGAGATCAAGCGTTTGATATTCAAAATTAATCCCAGGAGGATGAGGCACGATACGTTCCCTTTCCCTTCATCCATTTCCAGGCTGGAGATATCTCTCTTCCATTAACTCAGCTCTCCCCCTCCTCTCTTATCCCCCCCCCACCAGGTTTTCTTCACGGGCTCAGAGTTCACCTTGTTTTTTTCTGAACCACTGATCTAAATGAGGGGGTCTGGCCCCACGCTCACCGTTCAACAGGGGTTTTCAGCTGAGTGAAACCTTCACGTGTGAAATCTTAGATTTTTATCACCTCCGCAAAGCCAAACGCCCCAAATTTGCAGCCAAAACCACTCAAGGTGAAATCAGGATAAATTAGGGATTCCCGCAGCTTTCATCTTGGGAAAACCAGCACATGGGTACCCAAACCTGCACTGCTGAGTGTGGCTGGATGCTCCCAGTGCATCCCAGTGCCCCACCACGGGAATACACAAGTACACAGCACAGCAAGGCCCCAGGGAAGAGCCGAATTTAAGGAGGGGAAGTTAACTTTGCAAAATGCAAACGCTCCTTATGAAAATGAGGCATAAAAGAAAGGGAGCCCTGCCATCCCAAGAGGTGTAAAACATCTGGTGACAGTGATCACTAGGGACAGCCAGTAACTCACCCAACACGGATGCTCAGGGACACCTCCCACTAAAGCAGGTTGCTCAAAGCCCCATCCAACCTGCCCTTGAACACCTCCAGGGATGGAGAGCCAGGACATTCAGTGTCCACCAGCTCCTCCCAAATTCAATGCCAGCCATGAAGTCACCCTGGAAGATGACACGGGGGCAAGGCATGCCCAACCTGCTATCTGGCCACCTGAGCTCACTGTTCATACCCAAAGCAAAGGACCCTGACCTCCCCTCCTTTCTCTCCTTGCCCAGCTCTGGCAAACACCTGCAGTCCCTCCCGCATGCCCAAACCCACCCCACGGGCTTCCCAAAGGTCCTCCAACACTACAGCTGTCCCAGCTGCTGTCTGGGGTGTGTTTAGCTCTGCCGAGGAGACCTATCCTTTTTAATAAGCGTGTTAACATAATACACAAAACCCTCCAGCTCTCCAATTTCTCAGGAGCCCCAGAGGAGTACAGGAAGTTCTTCTTAATTACAACGTGCGTGTTAAATAAGGACACGGGGAAAGCAGCGGCTTGTAATACCTGGAAAAGGTTGGGAAGACATCACCACTCCTCCCATTGGGAAGACATCACCACCACATCTAAGGGCTGGGGAATGAGGGGTCTTCAAAGGGGTTGACATTACGGCAAGGCCACCATGACCATCATCTGGGGGGACTTCAAACACAGCAGGAAATGGGAAGAGGTGGCTGGGTGCAGAAGCAGCAGCCCCCGACGCAAGGTTTTAACTAAATAATTCCAAGCAAATCCCCCTTTCTTTATCAACAGACCAAGCCCTTGGAAAAAAGTAGTGGCAACGGCACCGCAGCCACGGCTCATTTGTCATCTGGCGAGCAATCACTCACCGTCACAGGAGTTTAACCCTGCCACAGGAGACGGCAGCTCCGTCATTCCCAGCAGTGACACGGCACCCAGCGGGGATGTGTCTGGGCAGATCCACACCAAATTCCTGAAAAAGCCACTTTTTTCCACAAGACAAAAGCGTGTGCACATCCCTACCTTACCCCCGGCCGGTGGGATGCTCACTGTGACCCGGATGGGTCCAGCTCTGCTCCTCCCTGGAGCGCTGCCACTTCGGATTTCCTAATTAAGACCTGTTAATGAATTCTCTCCGATGCCTATTCACAGCACGTCCGTGCTCTTGCCAGTCAGTTGGCTGTTGGGAACTTGTCTGAGATCTGGGGGATGGTGCCAAGAAAGCCCGTTTTGGCTTCACGGTCATGAACGCTCAGGCCAGGAGCACAGCTCAGCGTTGCGTTCATCCAAGGAGGGAGCAATCCCAGCCTGTTTGGCAGGAGAAGAAGAATATGACGCGTCATCCATTTTCTTATCAGGTCATTTTATGGCTACAAGAAGTCCCTACTCCCAAGGAATTTCCTAGAAACACGCCACACACCAAGTCCCACTAACAAGTATTATCCAGCCACGGCAACCGGCGCTGAAGAAACCATCCACCAGTGGAAGAAAACCAAGCTGGGAAGGTGAATTATTCGCACTGACGACCACCCAGCCCTTCTCGTGTTCTCCACCACTGATACCCATGTACAGCTAACACGGGAGCAAACAAGGGCACTTCAGATCCACGCTCAGCTGACACTAAATATGCTTGTTCCTCCGACACTTCTTTTCATCCCCAGGATGTCTCAACATCTGAGCACGGTAAATCCCCAGTGATTAACTTCCTTACTTATTTAAAAAGAGTAGAGAGGGTTTTCAGAACCGTGACTGTCACTCGGCATCTCTCACCGACAGCGATGACGTGTGACAAGCACTCAGTGACAACGGGGGGGTGTCTCCTCCAAAGGGAGGGATCCCCTGACCCAGGGAAGGGGGAGACACACGTGTCTTGTAACCATCAAGTGCAGAAACAGCTCCCAATTCAATTATACTCAGTGTCTGGGCTCTTCCCCCTGCCTCCAACGCACCAAAAATCACAAGAGCATGAGTCAAAGCGCATCAGACAGCCCATGAAGGATGGGACACAAGCCCGTGGTGGTGACACCCACAGAGCATCCCTCCGAGACAACCATCCCCTGGGAAAGTACCCGCTGGTGCAGCTCAGCACAGGAGAGAAATGTCTTTAAATGCTGAGAAAACACCACAGAGGCAATGGTAAAGCTTTGCAGCTGGTTTCCCTGCCTTCCCAGAGGGTGGCCGGGGCTTCTCCTAGAGAGAAAGAGGAGAAATGAGAAACGCTCCTGCTTAAAATGAATAAAATATGTCACTCCTGATCTTGTAGCTATTAAATCACTGGCTATACAATTACTTAATTATGTAGCGGCAAAAGAAAAGGGAGGTGGGGGGGAGAAGATGGTATTTTTCCTCCTGAAAACTTCAATTTGCTACCTCAAGAAAATAATTACTGGATTCAAACATTAAATAATTGAGACATTCATTAGCAGTCCCATTGTATGATTAGCACCAGGAAGGTACCATTTAAAGACTGAGAAATTGATTCGCCGGGGAAAACGGGAGCCGGCCTTCATGGGGCTAAACGAGAGCACGCAGGACCCTCCCTCCACGTGTCACTCTCCCGGTGGCACAGGTCTCTCCAGAACACCCTGACCTCCCCCTCGGACCCATCACTTGGCACTTTCATTCCCCGGGCACGAACCCCAGGCGAATTCACCGCCGCTGCAATAACCAGCTGCCAAATAATTTGATGCGGGAGACGGGAAGCAGGAACCCTTTATCCCTCTGGATGCAATCGAGCGGTTTACAGTGTCTGCAAGAATTGAAAAAAATAAAAAAAAAAAAAAGCCCAAACGTGCTCAGCACAAGGTGGGAAGAAAACTAAGCTGGGAGGGGGGGACAGGGGACAGTCGCTCCCGTAAAAGAGAGAGGACAAAGGCAGCACCGAAGGGAAAGCGATTACAAGCAATTATTGGCAGAGGCTGCCATGCGGAAACGCTCTCATTGTTTAAAATTTGACCCACTGTGAATATCTCCCTTAAAATGGTTATTGCCTTATCCTCTCGGATCTAAATAGCGCTCTCCACACTTGGCTGCTCCCAGGAAGAAGAGAGCGGCTTCGAGCAGTGGCTGGTGAAGGCAGAGGGTTGTTGGTCGGTCGCTATTTCCCTCCCCACCCACCTCAGGGGGGTCCCCCAAGGCAAATTGGAGGCACATTACTGCCTGGAACCCAGACTTCTCCCAAGGAACAGGCAACAGGAATAGAGAAAACGGCCTCAAGTTGCACCAGGGGGAGGTTCAGGTTGGATATTAGGAAAATTTTTTACACTGAAAGGGTTGTCAAGCCTTGGAATGGGCTGTCCAGGGAAGGGGTTGAGACACCATCCCTGGAGGTGTTCAAAAGATGGGTTGACATGGTGCTGGGGGACATGGTTTAATGATGTTTTTTTCTTTTTTTTGGTCAGAGTTAGGTTGATGATTGGACTAGATGATCTTGAAGGTCCCTTCCAACCTAGATGATTCTAAAAACATCCCTGCTCTATCTCACCCGCTCCCTCGGTGGGATGACCTCCCCACCAGGCAGCAAGGGTCAGGGAAAAGGCCATGGGGAGGATGAGCATCCCTCCGCTCTTCCCACGGAGGAGACACGTGGGATGGGGAGAGCACAGAGCAAGCCGAGCTGCCACAAAACCCCCCCCGACTGCGTGACAGTCACCTGCGATCCCTCAGCCCCGTTTGTTTCCCTTTAACATGCAGGGAAACGGGGGAGTTTGAAGCCCTAGACAAATTATTTATCCCCAATTTAAGCCTGGAGTTGAAAACCGCAGAGAGACAGCTTAGAACTAAGCACCTTTATAACTTAGATCATGAGATTGCTGCTTTCATGAGCTGACACTTTGCAAATACATATTTTTTAGTTGGAGAATACCATTACACGCATAAAGACGGGCTTTCCTAGCGAGGGGAGAAAAAAAAAAAAAAAGAGAGAGAACCTGCCTCCGTCTCACTTTGAACAATTCAAAACCTCACCAAAGACTCAGGCTCTTCCCAGCAGCGCACGAGGCAGCTCGGAGCCTCTTGAGGAGGAGCAGGAGCTGTCGCAGCATCAATGTCACCTCCCAGCGATGCCACCGGCACGAGAGCAGCAAGATCCCAGCCCAACGCGGCGCCGCATCGAAGGGGAACGGCCGTGGAACAAAAGTGGCCGTGTTAATCTCAGCTCCATTGAAAAAGAATAATGGATCAAAGTTTGCCAAATAGAAAAGGACAAAATCAGCAGAGAATTACTTTAATTATTACCTTCGAGCTCACACGCACACACACAAAAAAAAAAAGGGTATTACAACCAAGAGCACACACGAAAGAAAAACTATAAAGGAAGTACTTGACAGTGCCCCTTTAATTAAACTGCTCTGAATATCATTAGCAATGGACCTTTGGAATTTAAAGCCAATTACGGCCTAAATACAAAAGTTACTCGCTCGCCAAGCAGCTTACTCAACGTCTTTCAGAAGTGGGCTGGGTGCACAGGGAAGAGCTTTTCCTCTGCAAAGCACTTTTACGCAAACTGAGCATCTCAGCACAGAGAGAGATGAGATCAGAAATTAAAAAAAAAAATAAGAGGAGTGAGCAGATTCCTCATTAGGCTGCAATTAGGGATCCGGAGATGCCCATCATACCCTGCCATCCACACAGGGATCATCAGCCAACAGATGATGGACCTTTAACCCAACCTGGTGGAGCTTTCGCCTCGCAGGGAAGTCAGATGGGGCTGCTGAAGAGTTAAATATTTGGATTATGGTGGCCAGAGCCTTGGACAGCATCTCGCGCAGACTCTTGGTGCTCCCGGGGCCCATGCCTTCAAACACCAGAAACTCAAGCCTCTGGAATAAGCTTCCCATGGCAGCGTTTCCAAAGGAGACTCTCCACTGCTCACCAGCCCAAAAAGGTACGAGAAATCCCTTCCTTTGCATTCGCAACACGAGCTGCTGAGCTCAGGCATCTCTGGGGACATGGTTCTACCTACAGCAAGACCTGGGATAGTGCAAAATAGCGGGGAAGTGTCCTCCACAGGCAGAAGCCCATCGTTACCAACAGGATAACGGAGGAAAAGAAGCAGCCCTACACCCTGGGGTCGAAGGCAGGCTCCCTCCCTGCCATCACAGCTTCTCGCCTCCCAGGGATCTCTCTCTGTTTCCATAAGGTTTAGCTCAGACCCCGATTACTGCGCAGAAAAACTCTGCAGTTTATCTTCTGGACAAAAGAATGTCCAGAAGATTCAGGGGGACCAGGAGGGGACCAGGAGGCAAAAATTGTGCTCTTTGGTGCCCCAAGGTTCTTGTCATTAAAGCAAAACAACCATTAAGGACCAACAAT